>JXSR01S068835.1:71511-87024 GCA_000969725.1 Ophiothrix spiculata
CTCCCATTTTTTTACCTTAAATTGTTATAAAATGGTGGACATCGCTCGAAGCGTAAAAAAAGTGTTGCAAAACTATTTTACTTCTAAATTATCAGCACAAAAAAGGGAAAATGAAAGTGAACGTTGTGCCACTGAATGAAAATTGAGGTAAGGTTTGTGAATGGAGAGAGTGGCAAATTAGGGCCAATATATTATTATTATTATTCCCCTTTCTTTTTCCCTTTCCTTTTCCCGTTCTCTCCCTCTTCATTTTCCCGGTGAGTGGCGCTGGCTAGTATTCTGCCCCTCTGCCCCCGCCTGTTACGCTACTGCTGATGCTTTTTGATCATAGGAAAGAAAAGCATGCCTATTGCAGCCTTAAATTGGTCAAATTTTGTGCAAAAAATCCGCATTACGAATTGTTTTAACTAAGAAATTAAACCTTGCATACTGGACGTGTTTCTAAATATTTTTATGCAAAACTTATTTAAACTAAATTTAGGTAAGTTAAAAATATGTAGTGCTAAAAAAACACAAGAAACACAGTATTATTGAAGCACATGAAAATACATCTTTCATACCAATGTATATTTGCAATATTTAAATAGATACAAACGAAAACTAGGAGTGTGTATACTGGTATACGTGTATTTACAAGGTATATATTTAAGATAGTGTATAGTCAGTGTAGCATAAATGCAAAGTTCAAGTGCTACAAGTTACTCGTGTTACATATAACTATTAGAGTATGCGTAACTTTATTTCTATTCATGTTGTAACAACATCCAATAACATATGAATATGTGTACCGATAAGCAACATAAGTTATTATCTAGATTTATTTTTAAGGATGTTCATTTTATGATATGGCCATAAAAGCTTATTTATGATGAAAATAAATACTTACAGATTGATAATAAATAAAGAAAAAAGCAGGAAATGTATCGTGATTGCTAATGTATGTACATTGGGAAGTGTTTGGCGAGGAATATAATAATTTTATTTCTGAATTATATCGAATGATTTCTATATGCATAACTTAACAATGATCTCAAATTATAATTTCTTAAAAAAAGGTGACATTTTTCTCAGTCCCTCCGAGCAAAAGATGTGCGTTTAGTTTCTGTTACATAGTAATACCACATATTTTGATTACCCATCCGTTTTGCATTGTAGAAGTATATGAAATCAATTAATTTTTCTAGTGCCCGTGTTTCTGTATTCCAAATAACGAATCATAGCAGAGATAAGTCTGCATGTGATACTTATAAATAAAAATGGTGTATATAAAAGAACATTGCCGTTATAAATGACAATCCCCACTAACAAGCAAGCAAAATGTCCAACTTAAAGTAACATCCTAAGTATGATAGCAAACTATTGCAATCGAATTCCGGCCTATCAAATGAAAGGTAAACATTTTAGCAGAAGCTACATGTACCACTCTGTGCAAGTAATGGTGCTCTGAATAACATCAATCATGCCATGGTGTGTACATGAAATCATGCGTATACGTGAAACAATTTTTGACATTATTAAGATGTGGTATCTAGGTAGATCTAGATCTAGATCTATATAGAGAGAGATAGATAGATAGGTAGAGCGATATAGTGGTAAAAAGATATAACAGATATATGCAGTGGCGTAGCCAGACTTCTTTTGGTCAGGAGGGGCAAACAAATTTCGCCCTGTTGGCCAGCGCGTTTCGTCCCGATATTTTGACATGTGAGACATCCCTTTGAAAATCAATTTCATTTGAACAGGACCATAATCAGTCCAATTCGATTTTAAAACCGACAAGCAAAAAAAAAAAAAAAAAAGGGTGTCACACATTCTAAGTAGTTTGGAATACGTTTACAAAAAACAAAATATCGTTCAAACAACAAAATGCCCCGCAGGGAAAAATCACGATCTGCAGCAGGTATAAATAGGGTTATTTGGGGTTCAAGAAGGACAAATTTAACATGTTTCATTTAAACTTTGTTTCTAATTACACAACATTTAATGGAACTTATCAATTTGACTCTATAAAGAGCATGCTGTAAATCGACAGTTAAGCAAAATTAGTTAAGCTATATATAAATTATTTTATTTAATTCTGCTTTGACTCTTAAGATTTTTAAGTTTAAAAGTTCGGTTCTTTCCTATTGCACCCGTCAAACTCGTTTTGTTTATTAGAGTTCCATGTAAGATATCCAAACATGATACGTCACAGCAATGTTTTGAAGAACATATTGGTCCAGAGAAATTGACATATGGTGTAACAGTATATTCCATGTTCTTGATGTTTACATCATGTGTATGTTTTCAAAGGGACCGTCGGAACATTTTGCTTTTTGTTTAGCTTTATAAAGCACCAAGGAGAAGTTTCTTTTGATCTTGTTAGTGTAACTTTAAACTATAAAATATGTATCATTTTTGTTTTTCACTGACAGGAAGCTAAACTGAAAATTATGCTCAAAATCAAAATTCGTAATATATTTGGCGTTCTTAAAATGTTATGTAAATAATTGATTTGAAAAAAAATAATCCAAATTGAATAAGTATGGAAAACATGTATTTGATTCAAAAATCTCTCTTCAGTATTGAAGGGTTTTAAAGTTTAATTTAAAAGCGTTATATGAATTTGTCCAATTAATTAACATTAGTCATTGTTTTTTTTGCAAAATTTCAACATAATCATCAAACAAACATTCAATTTCTGCGATGCAACAGTATTTTTTGAATTTATTTTGAATACCATCAATTAAATTAGGAAATATTTCATTTATTAAGTAACTGGATGAAGTTTTCCCCGTGTTTATTTATGCCAAAACTAACGTATTTGTTGATTAAGACAACACGCTTTAATAACAAGTTTAATAACAAATTGAATAATTTTGTTTAAAACTTTAAACAACACTTTAAACAACGTTTTTTAACAGTTTTAAACAGCAACATGTTAAACAGTGTTGCAAAGCTATTTTATATGATACATTTATAACTCATCCGCCTTGAAACAGTCATCATCTCAATGCAATATCTTGTTATTATCATGTCTTTGGTATAAACGTATATGTTAATATTACACTCTATTTAGTATATAGCACAACCAGAACATCTCCACCTGTCGTCTCGTTTTGCAAACAATCAAGATAAAATGATCAGGGTTAATAGCTTTTTCAATTTTGAGAACATAAATGCTTAACACTGAACTTCTAATATTAAGTTTCTAATATAAGATACCTTACAAAAAGGGATGTTGCCAAAATTCATTTTAGTTTTAAGTTTTAAGTGTAAGTTTTAAATTTTATATAGAAACGAAATTACATTAACCTTGTAACTAACGATTGGATGATGAGCATTCTCCCACAACAGATAACGTCGCAACCCAGCAGACTAAAACAAATATGAAACCGTTCATCCGAAAACAGCTGTAAATGCAGCCTCTTGTTATTTTCACTTGTTTAAATATTTGTAAAAACCAAGTTGTAAGGATAAAAATGACACCTCAATTAACTTCACACGATTTCCAGAAGTCAAAGTTACTGTCTGTCAAATATTGTCGATGAGTAAAATGTATAAATAACTAAGATAAATGCGGTCAAAGATCAGTAAGCACGTTATATCCTGTTGATATCTTGAAATGAAACTTTGTTGGTGTTTCGAAGTAAGTACAGGAATTTTGAATCTGTCAAAAATTCAATTTGGGTAAATTAAGACCTTGGCAGGTATTTTCACCTGTAGCGCAAAATGAAGTTCCTTGCATTTACGAGTAGACTGAGATGGACAATCACATATACGTGCCTATCAACATAATATTATGTCGTATTAAATGTTACTTTGGGTAGTATAGCTCTTTCGTTATATGTTTACACATAACATAACTAAGATGTTAATAATATTTTTCTGAAATCGATACCACTGCCAGTTGCTCGTGTTGAAATAAGTCTTCAGTTAATTTGAAGGAAATAATACCGTCATTTGTTCAATCAGAATTATCGTACCCTATTTTCATGGTCTTAATATAGAACAGTTAATCAATTCTTCAAATTGAATACAAGCCAGGTGCTTAATCGAATCAACATGAGCGGAGCCCATCTCTGTCAAAAGACGAATGTTTTTAACTGGGAGCGATATGTTACTATTATAATCTATAACAGAGTGATGTCTGTCCCGAAAGTTATTCTTAAAATGTGTGAAAAATTCAGTTTTTGCCTTTAAACACCCATGCTGAATGAAGAACAATCATTGTTTACTATTTTATCACGAGGGCTTGTTTGTAATTGATGGTTTAGGCATTTTAAGCACATGTTTGATTGTAATGTAGTCAAGTCATTAAAAATAAGAATGTTTATCCCACCAGGGTAACTACCTACAATGCATATTTGACATTAGACTAAAAATTGACCAGAGTATAGGAACCATGCATATGGTTTTCATTTACGATATTTAAGCTTTGGTGCCTCACAACACTGTTTTGAAAAACATACGGATCCAGAGACATTAACATGGTGTAGCAAAATACTCACTGTATGTTTTCAAAGGGACCGTCAAAATATGTAAGTCTACTTCAACATCAAAATCAAGACATGACTTGACATTCATTAAATCTTGCTGCTATATAATAATCTTTGTGAAAAGCCTACAGAGCAGTAATTTAGACTTTCGTAACGTGAACATTAACCATCACGTATCTGAGCTGGCCAATGCCAGTTGCTTCTTGTGTTGGAGTAAGTCTCAAGAATATTTAAAAAGATATTGCACTTCGTTCACTTAGCTATATCATATTTTGGTATTATACAATTCTTAATATAGAGTAGCTAATCAATTCCATAAATTGAATAAAAAAAGGTACCTAATTGAGTCAACACGAGCAGAGCCCATAGCTGTCAAAAGACGAATGTTCTTAACTTGGAGTTTTATTTTGTCTTTATAGCTATATTGAAATGAAATATGCTTTAAAAAGTAACAAGGGTGCACGTATGATTTCATGCAAGTTTTTTTTTTTTTATTATATTGAACGATTTTAAATGATAACTGTTTTTTTTATAACCAATGGCAGTTTCTATTAAATAAATAGATATATACGTATACAACCCCAAGAAAGCGTGTAAATTAGAGTGATATTTGATGTAAAATAAACGTATCTTGTATGTCTTTGTAATTGTAAATACTGCTTTTTTGATTTATTTCCATTTTTTTCTTTGCAGCATAGTTTTAAATAACAGACACGTCTCATAAGGAATGCATTTACTTCTTCATGTTTCCCTAGACATATGTTGCTATAGGGACATGAAGAAGTAAATACCGTTTATATATGTATTTTTTCGATATTCATATCATTAGTGTAGTTAGTAAACTTACTGATAATACTTCAAAACAATTAAAAACTCATACTGCGCAATCATGGTTCCTTTGATTAAAAAGCATTTTATTGCATAAAACAGAGTTATCTCAGGAGAATATAACATTTTCTTGAAATGCTATTCAGAGTGATCATCTTTATTTCTCTTATAAAACCCAGGAAGCCCTATGTAATTACAATATGTCTATTGTTCAAAACTGAATAATAACCAACTGTTAACACACTTTATTTCAAAACCTTTATGTTTGATATTTTTTCAAAGAAATCTGAAGTCTGTAACCTTTTGTTACGGATTAAAAACCATGTTACATCAGCGTTTCTTTCTTCGACGACATGATAAACTTAATCATTTAAAAAAAATGTGTATTAACTAGAAGCATTGTATTCAAATTAGAATTTCTGTAAAATATAACCTACAGAAAACAGAACTGATAGAACTTATGGTAATCAGATCTTTTATGTAGTATGAAAAATGAACATTAGCGATGGTTTTAACTGAACATTTGAATAAGACTTTTAGGTTATTTGATATAGCATGTTGAAAGCACATTTCAACAGTGTCTTACTCGAGAAAATTAAATACCTATTTGAAAAAAAATATCAATCTGCGATTTTTTACAAAATATAGATGGTTAAAAGGACTCAAATTTGAGTCAAATCTAGACGCATGTTAGAAATACGGATTTATACTCAAGTCAATGTAATTCAATCGTTTTGACTTCAATTAATCTAAGCCCAAACTATTCGATGTTTCCTTTTTCTAAAACCAGGATAGGGTTATGTGAAATCAGATGAAATGTATCGTATGACGTCACTCTACCTAGATACAAGTCTGACATTGTTTGTAGTTAGCGTTAAAGCCTAGATACATTTCGTCATTTTAACAATTTGTAAAATCCAGATAAGTTATTGCATATTGACCTCAAATTTCTAGACAATATTATCGATCAGAATAATCCACTAAAACTCCAATTAAAATAATAAAAAAATCACACAGTGGCAAACATTTCGGAAAAAAAAATATCATTGGCTAAATATACGGTTACCAAAAAATAAGTTCCCCCCTTGGATGACTAGACTTTGCCAAGACAGAAGTCGCCATGTTGGCTGTATTTCTCCTGCATAAAAGACGTTTTCGTTTAGGGAAACAATTCTCTATACAACACACTTTACCATTTGATGAAAGGTAATGACGCTTTTGAGCAAGACACATTTGTTTAAAAATCATTTTTTTAAACAGCCGAAAAAAAAGTTGCACTTAACTTCTTGTGGCCTTCTTGGGTCAACAAGAACAGGTTTACTTTGGCATTTATTGCATTAACTTGACTATTCTGCCAAAATGAACTTTTTTGCATGGCTTCAACATCATGCACGATGTTGTGACACCCAATTCTGTCACGCTTCTGTCATGGAAACAGCATTGCTTGAAAGTGAGAGTTATTGTTAAAGAAAGTGAGAGATAATCTGTAGAATAAAATCATGGATACTCTAAACCTTCAGATGATTATGCAAAACTAGGGAGAAAAAACAAACTTGATTTTCACAATAAGACAGTATTAGCAGAGATCTTACTGCACATTCTTACCAGGTCATGGAGCTTGAAAGACCAAGGGTAACAGATTGCAAAGCTTAACAATTTTACGCGATATCACTGCACTGTTAACCTGTGTTTTGTTTTCATGTTGAAAATACGGATTTTGATCAATGCCTCGTTGCCTAAGTTTCTTGTGGTGTATAAAAATGTCATATGGTCCAAATTTCAAATAAATCCATGAAATTTGTTCAATTTTAAACACGAAATCGCTTTACCAGTCGTTGAAAAGAACGGTGGACACAGCACTTTTTAATCCGACAATGTTTTAATTTTAAGTCATAACAATTCATTTAAAAATGAAAAGGGTGCTAAATCATGTTTTAACTGTAGAATATGCACTGATTTAAAAAAGAAAAAAAACATAAGTAAACGTAGAAGCATGTGAAAGCATGTTAGAATATCACAAAATACGCAAGTGCAACTTTTTTTTCGCCAGTTTTGGAAAATGATTTTTAAACAAATGAGTGTTGTTAGAAAACGACAAAAGCTGTCATTAAATGGTCATGTGGGTTTCGTGCACAAGTGTTTTTGAAAACAGAAACCTATTTTATACAAAAGAAAAGTATTCAAAATGGAGAGTTCTGTCATGACAAAGTCTGGTCATCCATGGGGGGAACTTATTTTTTGGTGACCGTTTATTAAGTGATGAGCAAATCTTTTCTCCAAAATAAAATCCCCAGTACCTGTCAAGGACAGATTGTAGATAATAATGAAAGACCAAGCTACTTATGGTATTGTTATAAAAACAACGATTATCAATGAAAGTATTGTGCTAAGAATTAATAGATGAGCAATCATTGCAAAATGTGCCATTATGCGTAAAATGATTCACCATTATGATTGATTTGGTAGATTGTAAGACATTTAACACCATGGCAAAACTTCACAATGAGAAATAAATTAAAATGAAATATTCATTTCGATTGAAAATTTAACATAGTTGTGAAAATTTAACGCCATAGGAAAATTCTGATTGAAAATGTTTACAAAAATGACGAAGTTATTAGATTTAGATAATAGATTTCTGGTTGTCTAGATCTACATTTTACTTTAACCTATATTAATTTATGAACATACTACTTGAAGATACGCTGTAATTGATAATTAATGCCTAAACAGAATGTCAACTCATATATCTATTCTGTCTTGTATGGATTGTCTGTGGTAACATCATGTATATATATGCATCTTATATTATCATCTTGTTTGTGTCTTAATAATCTTCTTCAATATAACTTGTTGTAATCCTACAATCATAAAATTACAATTCTGCTGACTTATAACTTTTTATGTGTTCCTTTGTTTGTACTTTACCTTCTTTTGAATAATAAAAGCCGTAAAAGGTGTATACGAGACACGTCTTATCAAAAGGTACCTTAAGTGTCCTAAACTGAAAATTTATTGTTGGTGTCATCTGAAAGATTATATTTTTAGCTCTAAAAATGACACCTTGCTTTTGGTTATTGAATGTTCGATTGCGAAGATAAATCCAAATTTGTAAAAGGCATCGGGCTGATTAAAAAAAACCACTATATTTCTGAGAAAATCGAGATTAAAGTTTCTGTACTGGTAAAAAAAGGGATTTTTATCTTGATTTTTAAAACATTTGTCTCATGTTTTGGATGTTGGAACCTGGTTAATATGATAGAATACACTTCAAAGGTATCGTTTCTGATAAAATAATAAATTCGACCTTGGCCGTGATTTCTGAATATGGTAAGCTTAATAAACCGTATTTCGTAATTTACTATATGCCGACCTTAAGGTACCTTTCGATATGACGGGTCACATATTTTTAAAATACCAAGAGTGTAGACATTGCAAATAGGTAGCACTTATTTCGTAGTAGTAGAGTTTGTAAAAAAGGTTCTTTTCGCGTACGTGCTATAATTGCATTCCAAAAATTGCATCACAAAAGTGACTGATCTATATCTTAAAGATGTAAAGTGTATAAAAGCGTGTTACCATTTATAAGACCAACCCGCACTTAAAAGCCAAAGGGATTATGGAGTGCTATATTGCTGTTTTATTTACTGTACCGCATGCCAGCATGGTAACTATGAATGATAAATGTTGCAATTGATTGGATTGTTTTATTGAAATATGTGCAATTCATTGGAAGTGACATGCACCACTTTTTATAAAGGGCTCTGAAGGGTATCAATCATACAATGGTATTTTGAAATTAGATGTTTCAAAAACAAAAAGGTTAAATACTAGTTTAGATAAAGTGTCGATATATTTAAATTGTATAAAAATGTCACCAAATCTAAAAAAATACATACATTATTATAAAAAAGATGACATAATAAGTAAGAGGGAAGTAATAGGTTTGAAAGCTAATAGGTTTTTGATTTCAACCAGGTACATGCAAATATTGAGATACAGTTACGTCACAGTAATGTTTTGAAGACCTGACATGAAAAGTTGACATATGGTGTAACGGAACACTCTATGTTCATGCTCATGCTTATATCGATGGTGTGTTTACAAAGGGACTACTGAAACCGACAAAGCTTAATCTAAGTCAGGAGATAAAATGTCATTAGCTACATCTCGTTTTGTAAAAAATATTATAGTACTCAATGTTCATTCAATAAATGACCCTACAAATTGTGATTTTCTTCTCGTTCAAAAGTATATTGAATAGTTGAATGTTGAATTACAAGAAACGTTGTCGTCTCTATTGAAGATTTAACATTTTTTTCGTATTCAATGAGAGCTTAACATTGAAGTTTACCGTTCATTTACCGACGTATTACACTTTACGAAAATGTGAAGTCCCAAAAGTGTTGTCAAAAAAATATTAAACTATAACATTTTAGCTAAAGACTTGATTAGACCACTTTACTGTTAATGAAAATGTTACAACTCTAGTTTACTTAACGATGAATAAAATGTACGTCATTATTTTCAAGCAGAATCTATCCTATAATTACTAATTTAGATATTGTGACGTATAACCTCTAAGAACATGTATGTAGCAACAATTACCCGAACAAACAGATTGGTAACATTATTATTTTGAAATCAATACCATTGTCAGTCGCTGCTTATGTTGGAATAATTATCGGGTAAAATTTATGAAAAATGATACCGTCATATATTTTTTTAGATCTACAATACCTAGTCGTCTACATTTTTTATATATAAGATCTAACCAATTATGTAAATGAAATGTTTCAGTTGTTGGCTGAATCAAAACGTGTACAGCCAATATTTGTCAGAAAACAAATAAAAAAAGACTGAATAAGAGTGATTTGTTTGCAACTGCAAAAACTGCTTTTTTGTCCTTAGGCTAAATAAAATTAATAGTTTGTCTCAAAGCTCTCCTACTCTTGAAAACTAATGCGAAATGCGGTTTTTTGTAAGTTAGGGTTTTTTTGAATTTTTTTTTTCGTGTGTGACAGAAGTCCTGAGTGCTATTTAACAAGAGTTCCATATGTACCCCCTCATATATTTACATGATGGCTTTTTAGAACTCAAAAACAGAATAAAGAATCAAATAAATAAAATTAACCATTGTTGTCATTTGTTTTTTCACAGTTATGGTGAAAAAAAAATAAAAAGGCCAAAACAATCCATTTTTAGGATTTTGAGGGAAACTAATGCGGGCGATAAAACTAATGCGCGCGGGAGCTTTGAGACAAACTATTAATTTTATTTGGCGTTATAAGGTCCAATATTTTATGCAGAAAACATGCGTTATAAAGAATATATTTACTTCGATTTGTTTGTTCTCGTACACTTGATCCATATACATGTCGAAAAAAAATATAATTATGGATCATGGGTTGACATCTGTTTTATGTATAGGAATTGAGAAAATGTTTGCCGGTATCGATATCCATTCATGACGTTCAGATTCCCCCTATGTGAATCACATCCGAAATGGCCGATACCGGTCTGGAACATCTTAGTTCTATTCAAAATTTAGCAGGTGTAAAACGAAGTGACAAAAGCGCTATTTAGTATCAAAGCGATTACGTAACTCACTCAGTTACTGGATCACGCACATCACCCGATAACAGTTAGTGCAATACTTTTGTGTGGTGATCAGTTTGTTACGTGTAATGAGATTATCACCCAGATAAATTGACCACGCTTTCTGGTTTGGAACTATCCACGTACGGGCTAAAAATTAATGTACGTAATGTATTATAGTCCAGTAAATATATGTATAAGGACACTACAATATAATTTTTAAGAACTATGAAATAAATCGTATTTTTTCGCAAACCTGATTAGCTTTTTTACTTTATAAAAAGTATGCAGAAAACACACTTATTTTTAAAAACACAGCAATACTTTTTACATTCTAGTCAGAATATTAATGTTTCATTTTTTAATTGCGATTATGTATAAACAATATATCGATTGATTTTAGTTGACTGATTATAAAATATTCCTAGCTATAATCATCCTACAAAACACTGTCATGTGTTTTTTTTACAAGGTGTTTTTAAAGGAATCTAGTTGTTAGGTTACATTCGACCCTATTATGTTGACACCATATATAAATCATGTATAATTACCTCCATTGTATTCAAAGTTGCAATTTTTAATCTATAAGCCCAGCTAAAGAAGCGTACGGTAATTAGATCTTCGATGTAGGATCAAAAATGAACAACTCAACAATTTTGAACAGAACATTTAATAAAGTACATTTTAGATATTAGATTTAGCGTGCTGAAAGCACGTTTCAACACCATCCTATTTGATCTTGATCGACAGCATTAAATTCCTATTTTGCCAATGCAAATCTACTACTGTAAAAAGAGTAATAAGGTAATCTTAGATTCAATTTTAGAAATGCGCAATTGTATTCAAATTAATACAATCGTTCATTGCTTCTTAATTAATCGTAGGTAAAACCATACCCTAGTTATCCCTTTCTTAAAACCAAGATAAGGTAGTATCACCTTGTGATTAAATGAGTTGAAAAGGATTGCGTTATCTAATTTGTTTATTGAACTTTTTAGTAAGCGTCATCTTTAGAATCTAGTGACGTCACCTTCAAATTGAATCAAGTTAGATAACTTAGCTTCTGAATGGTTTGGTTAACCGCCACTTCGCCGAGAAAGTTATTTTTTATTGTCTATACATGTATTCAATATCATTTGAACATTTACACAAAGACAAATAGATTTTTGGACAGATTCACAATTATTGTGCTTACTTCAAAACACCAGCAAAGTTTCATTTCAAGAAAATGATCGGGTATGTGAAATATATCTGTATATACATGTGGTTTGAGGACAATCAACATACATGTACCACTCGTTGGAAAGGTATGTACTCAGGCCTTAAATATTTTAAACGCGTTTATCGCAATTATACATTTTGCTCCCTGACAACCTTTGATAGACCGTAATTTGATTTCTGGAAATCCAGTGAAGTTCATTGAGGTGTAACTTCAATCCTTATAACGTGGTCTTTGCAATTTTTGAGATAAGTGGAATTGCCAAGAAGCTGCATTTACTGCTGGTTTTTGGATATGACAGTCACATATAGAGTTCACGTAGTACACGTTACTCATGTTGCCACTTACTCTTACGTCATACCGAATGTATCTTGACTTATGGTGCAACATAAGTCGATGATATATATGTGATGACTCACCCCGAAAAAGACAGAACACTTTCCGAGATACCGGTGGAAATAGGCAGCAAAAATAAAGGACATAAATTGAATTTCCAGTAGATTTTCTGTTGTAAAATTTGATCGCCCTGATCAATTTCAACAAGTATGGTATCATTATAAAGCTTAGAAAATGTTCTAACAGATGAAATGATAGAACAATTGGTATCATCTGCAAAGTCCCCACTTTTGGGGTGAGCCATCACATACAAAAGACCAATATATTAAAATACAATTATTGGTTTCCCCTAAACTGATGTGTTTCCCTTACAGATCTTATTAAAAGTGAAACTTTGAGTGTTTATCATTTCATTAACTATGAATTCTGTAAAACAATATATACATTAATTATTGTTTTTTTATAAGCTTTAACATAAATGTTTTAAAGTTAAGCGTTGTTCAGTGTAATGACGTAGTAGTTGGTGTGGGACGTAAAGATACCACCGGTCTGTATATGTAACAATATTTGCATTTTCAAGCATGCATGTTGATTGTTTATCCATTTCAAATTGTAGATTTCAAATTATTGTAGAATAACACATTTCAAAAAAATACATTGTCTAGCGTGTGTGTTTCTGCATGCAAAAGAGCTCAGTCTATATCAATGTAATCTGGTAGTTAAATAAAAAGGGTACGTGAGAGCATTGCCATTTCAAATACTTTCCCCGGTCTCACAAGTCAACATGGATAATGTTCAGTATAGCATTGCTACTTCATTTAGTGCGCCACATATTTAGTAACATAGTAACTATGAGTGTTAAATGTTGCAATCAATTCAGATGCTCGTGAATTGAAAGATAAGCAATTTAACGGAAGCGACATGTACCACTCGGTGGAAAGGTATGTACTCAGAGGGATATCAGTTCATGCTGAAGATTGTGAATGGAATCAATTGAATGCGTGAAAGCATTTGTGTCATTCTTAGGAGATATGGTGGAGAGTTTTGAATCTTATAATGTGCAATTTTACAAGATCTAAATGGAAAATAATGACCATTTACTTAGATAAAAGATATGATGGAAAAAATCACCTACATTAAAGTATTATCTAATTTACTTACTTTCATAGTAATACAACAAATGTGTCAACAAATAATAAGTCAAGGTATAACCATAGAGTAATATTGTTGAGAAAGTCAAGGGGTGCGGCGGAATTTTATTCGAACAAAATGAAAATCAAACCAAATTTTCTATTTCATATGATGTAAAACAATGTTTATGGATACTAAATTAGCTTGGATGGGATGATCAACTCCATTGCTCATATTTATTTTGACTTTTTTGTTGTGAACTATTTTATACCATAGTACGTTAGTATTGACACTGGCGGGTGTACATACGAGCTAGATTAGTCGTTATAATGCACCCCCTCCCCGGAGAAAGTTTCAAATAATCGCAATGTGTATAATGTAAGATGTCAATTTAAAATATACCTACCAAACTGGTTAAATTTTTACACTTAAAGGAATGTTATATTATAGTAATTCCTCCTTTACTCTTTGAACGAAAATTAAACTTAAAATAATCAAATATCGGTGCCTTCAATTGCATCAACCTATCTCAGTTAACTTTTGATTTAGCGCGTTTTTTTAAACAGTATCATGTAAAACACTCATGATATGGATATTCCTTGGTTATGTTTTAAAGAACATATTGGTCCAGCAAAAGTAACATATGGTGTAAGACTAGTACACTATATGTGATGACTCACACCGAAAGGGGGGACTTTGCCGATGATATCAATTTTGAGTTTATCATTGTATCTGTTACAACATTTTCTAAGCTTTAAAATGACACCGTATTTCTCGAAATTGATCAAGGCGATCAAATTTTACAAGAGAAAATCTGCTGTAAATTCTTATTAATTTCTTTATTTTTTGCTACCTATTTTCACCCGTATCTTGAAAAGTGTTATGTCGCAAAGTCCCCCTTTTCGGTGTGAGTCATCACATATATTCAAACTATGTGTCTATTTACAAAGTAACCGTTGAACATTTAAATCATATCTAGACAACGTTCTATGGGTCCTATATGGCATTCGTTATAATGTGGTGATTTTCTACTTTTATTAGTAACTTTAGGACGATTCTATTAATGTTAAGTATTAATCGTTCCTTCTCACTTTAAACAAGAATTAAAAATATGAAAAATCCCATTTCATTAAAATAAAAAATGTAAAGAAACCAGAGAGCGTGTTAGACGTTTATACCAATTAAATGGGGTATTAAGTGGGCTTTTCGTTAGAGGAATTTTCAAAAAGCTATTCTTGAGCATTCAATCTTTAAAAGAGTTACCCCTTAAAAATAAGAACGGTTCTATTGCTACCTTGGAGCAGACGTCGATGTATACGTACTACTATAAACTCATGGAAGATCTGTCGACAATTTTCAGCGTGATCCATACATGTGCCTTAGATAAAAGCGTATATACTTAAAATAACTTGATTTCAAGTGTGATATGTTTTTCCAGTGTCCTATGTCTATTCATTACCATCTGCATGAAAATTCTTAGATTTCAAATGAAATCTTAGTCGACGGCTGACAATTAAAAATTTGCCAAGTGGATATTGCTTAAACATTAATGTTTATACATCATGATCGAATTTCGTGATTCGAATATCTGTTTAACACTCTTTATTATACGACAAACTGAAAATTACTTAGCTTTCAAGGAAAGTATACTAACTTTTTATAGCCTCTCTTTAAAAGGGCTATGCCGTGTTGTATTTTGCCTATTCAGCAGAAAATGTTGAAGAACGAAGAAAATGTGGTAAATTAAACACAAAGAAAAAGTAATTCCACACGCAATATTTTATTTGATTATTTGGCAAACGCTATAATGTATATTGAATATATTTGCTTTTTCGTTTCTTTATTCCTGTATTTCTTTTCATTTGTATTTGTATTTGTATTTGTTTTACATAACAGATTTATCAAACTTGACATACATGCAAT
>JXSR01S068835.1:113980-126294 GCA_000969725.1 Ophiothrix spiculata
CTCAAGATCTCCTTTTAATAAAATATGTTCTGTTTAAGCTTCTACGTATTAGTTAGGGTATAATGATAATTATAATTAAATATAATAATTGGTATTTTTCAGGCTACATCGCTCTATTCGCGCTAAGTACGTCTAAAGCAAAAGAAATGTATAGTGAAAAGTGGTGTGCATATAAATACAAAAAAACTCAAATTTGAAAGAACAAAATTCTCCACAGTATTCACAGTCGTGCACTTTATGGTAAAAGCATGAAACTTTGCACAAAGTTTATTTAGGGTAGTTGAAACATTTTTGGGATACGGTACATATTGTACATCTTTCAAGATGTCCGCCAGGGGTCAATGCACTTTTGTACATGGGGTCAAAATGTCAAGTTTGTCCGATTTTGTTGAAATTTGTCTCAAATTGTTCGTTTTGAGCTCAGGATCAAGAAAAAGAATAGTTTGATGGGTCTCAGATGTACACATAAAATGGTAATGCAGGTTAAAGGTAGGTCAAATCATCAGTTTCCAATTACGTTTTTTTGGTAAATACACTTAGTAAGTTTTGGAATATGATATAAACATTGGACCCTGCACGGCATAGCATTACCGATGTCAATTTGGAATGTTTTCCAATAATTTGATATGGCATATGTTTAAAAATGGCTAATTCAGTGCATCCTACCTTCAACATGGTAATGTGCACATAGAAGTGCACGAGAGAGCAGCTTTGTTACATTTGCAAATTCAAGTACATTGTTCATTACAACCGCACTTAATGAGTTCATGGCAAACTTTTGAGGCTTCTGGCAATTTGGTCCACAGTGGTTCCCATCCTTCTGATTCCTTTGTCCATCCCCATTGTGATGGGCTTGGAAGCTTTGGATCCATCTCCAAGGATTGTTTCCAAACATATGGTTGGTATGCAGCTCGCTTGATGTGTTCCACTAGGGCTGCTTTAGTTGGAGGAATGTTCTCTAGTGTACGTGATTTCTTGGCAAACAGGTACATTCTGGCATCATTCACTACTGTTAACACAGAAGGTAATTGATCAACACAGAGTTGATCAATTACCTTCAAAACAGCCATCTCTATGTGTAAACCTCCTAGCATAATGATAAACTTGTCCTCTCCTTAAGTAGCTGGCCAAGTCCATTGTATTTCCTTCGTTAAGGCAAAAAGTGGTTGATCTGCAGCCATAACAGCAACTTGTCCTAGACTGACATGTTGGGTTGCAGCACGTACTACATCCATATCATGCTTAACCATAGCTACAGAATGTGCATTATCTAGGAAGAGGGGAAGTAGTACATTTATTGCTGCTGGAGGTAGAATGTCCTGTTGAATTGAAGCTTGATGGGCTGACCACGTGATCCATTCTCCCTCATCAAGTTTACCTTTACCTATGGCCTTCATTACTTTCTTCAACCAATCATATTCATCATCAGTAGCTTTGTTGGCTGCATCTTGCCACGAAGGTCTAACTGGACCTGTTACTTCAGGAGCTGTGAATTGCTTTGTTTTCAAAGCAGCTGGTGGTACATTTGTATAAATAGCTGGTAGTTGCACTGTTGTCTAATCAGTAGTACCTCCTTGATCAAGAGTTGGGACTACACGGTCATTTCCAGCAAATTCATGTGTGGCATGTTGTACAATTGAAATAATTGTACCATGAAATGAATCATGGGAACTAACAGAGGAAGGGTTGTGGTCTATGTTGTCCATAGCTGCAACAATGAACAAATTTCCACGAAGTTGGGGAGGACATACCACTTGTTCGATCTCAAACCGCTTACATATATAGTTAGCAATATCTGATGTCACATCTAAAAGCCGACCATATGAAACACACATTCCATGGTTGTACAACACATCAATCAGGTTTATTTTGCGTGTTAGGGCATGGACCTTCAGAGCAATATAAAGAGGCAAAGGAGTCTCCCTATCTCTATTGTGACGTACTGTATGTGACGATTTCCGTGCACGTTTGCTGCTGTTGTATATCAACAGCTGCGATTTGTATACCAACAGCTGCGATAATGAGGAAGCAGTGGATGTAGATGATTTTTGTTGTTCATTGTGATGCTTAATGTTTGGGCCTTCCAGAATCATGCTGACAAGGGCCAACAACTTCCTAGGGACACATTGTTTCTTACTTTCAGCTGAAAAGGATCCACTAAACGAGTACTTATTTGTAAACATCTCTTTTCTTACAATTTGGGCTGCCCGTGCAATATGAAGAGCCTCATCATCGTTATCGCAAGCCTGTAACAGAGCACTTCCAACATGTTCCTTGAAGGTGAGGAGGACATGACGACCCTTTGTACTTTCAGTCATGTCTGGGAAGAGCGCAAGCAATTTGTTTTTCAGGCGAGTACTGTGAACGCTCGCACCATCACTAGCCCCTAACTGTTGTAACCATTTCATATACAGTTCCTTAAGATCAGCAAGACGAAAGATTGGCGCTACATCAGTTTCTCGTCGAAATTCATCAATATATGATACTAGTTGTGCAAGGACTATGCTATGAATTTCAGAATCTGGGTCATTATCAGATGACTTTGATAATCTGGCTGCTTTATTGTACAGGTCTACAAGACATTTATTATGGTATTTAGCTTCAATAGCTATCATGTCTCCTGGGGACAGTTTTGCCAAAAGTGTTGTGTCATTCAGTTCTGTGGCACATTTGCGAACTCGTGCATCTAACTGATATGTGGATACCTCATGCAAATTGTGATGCTGGTTTGCTGGTTTATCACAGAAGAAGCATACTATCTCTGGCAGCTCTTCAATACTTTGTCTCTTCTGTCGAGTATGAATACATGTAGATGGAGCATTAGGTGTAGCAACTCTATTCAAAGCTCTTTGGAGGTGTGTTTTACTGAATTTGGCACGACATGGCCCATGCCATTTAGCATTGTGTGTGATCATGGCAGCTTCAAAGCCATCTCCATCATCTATTCTGGTTGCAAGAGTTCCAGAAATAGCGTTAATTTCCTGAAACTGAATGAGAATCTCAGCTAAACTTTTATAAGCACTCTCTGATGATTCTCTTGTTGACTTCATGGGGCATATCAATGGCTCACACGTGTCTTCCTGAAAAAAGGGGAACATTCCCAGTCAGTTTTAGATTGCTTGGAGGAGCATGATTGATTAGTATCTACCACAATAAACCGTTTAGCCATGTTAGTAAAAGCAGAAATGATAGACGTGTAAACAAAATGGGTGGATTCTAATGTTTGCTACTATACTTGCTACTGAATGGAATGGTGAATGACAGGTGTGATATTGTCAAGCAGGATATCTAGCTACTCTTAAGCATGCAAAGGAGTGTGCTGGAAGAGAATGATAGATGGGAAGCTTCGCGGAATTGAACATGAAATGCTATACCTGGAAGAAAAAGAAGAACAGAAACGTGACAGTTCAATCAAAATGTGCGTATACAACTGGCTTGTAAATGGTCCCGTAGAGCAGCAACATCCAATTCAAGAAAGTATTATAAAGGCAAATTGGTGTGGTAATTACACATAGGATTGTTTGACTTGACTTATCTAATACGAGATACGGGCCACCGTAATACTGTGGAAAACGTAGGACCGAACGGCGAAGGTGGGGCAAGTTCGACTGTTAGAAAGTCTATTGTAACATCAGTCACATTTTGATAACATACACTGTATATTTCAAAGTAACTTTAATAAACTGTAACACTGGCACAATCATGTCTAGTCATAACGTTTGAGTCTGTACTAGAATGTTAACGTAGACAAGTTAAGCTTATTCTTGCAATCCAAAATATCTTTCTGCAGATGTCCTATTAATCTGATACAAATACAAACCTTCTGTAGATTCCTTTTCAGTGCAACAATCACAAGAAACACAGCAGAAACACCTATGATTACTCCATGACAAACAAGCAGAGCAAAACACAACACGCGTGTTTGCCATTACTCCAGCGCGTCACACTAAAAAACTTCGGGCGTGCACCACTGAATATTACAATACATTTTTATTGTATTTTACACTGTTAATATAACCTTTGACCACCTGCAACATTTTATTTACACATTTACTGTATTTTAAAAGATGAGACGATCAATTTGACACAATATCACTGAAATGTCAAAAACCAGAAATTTGGCCCATATAATACAGTGTTGAAAAGTGCACTGACCTCTGGCAATGACCTTTGACCTTCTGTAACATTTTATTTATACATCCTACATATGGCAAACTATTCTTTTATATATTTCTAGGGATGAGATGAACAATTTGACACCAATTTTACAGAAATAGGGCAAACTTGAATTTTGACCCCATATAATACGGTATGGAAAAGTGCAATGACCTCTGGCCGCCATCTTGGAAGCTGTACAATATGTACCATATCCTAAAAGTGTTTCATATATATCAAGTTAACTTTGTGCAAAGTGTCATGCTTTTACCACAAAGTGCACGATTGATGCCCAATGTGTTGCTTAACAGCCCTGCTATAAAGGGGCATTGGAGAAGTTCAGCATCATCCCTAAACTTTTCCCCAAACATTTTGAGATGTTTGAATCATTTGAAGTATTAGTAGTAATAATGACAGCATGCAAAGTTTCATTGTCAAATTCAAACCCTATATATCAAAATGTTAAGATATTCTCCTATTTTTAATTATCGTTGTCGACAACGATAAATACTGCCCTCTATAGTTGAATTTCTAGAATTGGTCTTTTCAGGAGATATAATGAAAATTTAAAATTTCTTTGATTTTTCTGCAATCTTTTGAGTGAAAGGAATGCTTTACAAACAAATTTTTGACTCTTTCTCACTGTATAGCATCAATAAATACGTTTAGAGAATAGCCTCATACCCAAAATCAACAAATAAAAGTAAAATTCAAATTTTTGACTTTTTTGAAGGTTTTGATCACAATTTTCCCGATATCAGGTAGTTGACTGCTACTTTTTAACATAAGAAGTGTAAATTATCCAAAAACAAAATTTCAAAATTTTGTCCAATGCCCCTTTAATTAAAAACAAGTTTTGCGGAAAATCTGAATTATATCGAGTGTGTCATGTTATTTTATCCTACCTCTATTCATCACCTTCTTTACGCCAGTTTTTGATTCTCCATGAAATCTAAGTCGACATTTGACAGTTTAGTATTATCCGAAAGGAAATTTTTAAAAATATGAATGTTTACACAAAGTGATCGGATTTCGTGAAGTGAATATCTGCTTAGCACATTTTCATCCACTTTTGTACGACAAGCTTGAAAATTACTTTGCTTTCAAAGAATGGTTAGAGTCAATGTCGAGGTTAAAACCTACATACTGTAATGTTCTGTGCTTATTATCGTTCTTATTATTACTTTTTATTACGAGAAAAATTGAGATTAACCTGAATTAATTTATTTTACATCGTTTTATAGATTGTTTTTAAAATCCGAATATTAAGATTTTCGGCAAAATGGTCAACATTTCAAAATTTGCAATAAATTTTGAAATATAAAAGCTTTAAATATCAAATTTGAAATGGGGCCTAAATTCTTAGACCACCGTAATGACTATTTTTGGTAAAATAATGCAGTTATCTGTTTGTGGAATGGAACAAGCCACTACATCTTTTGAGCTCAAGGGACAAGGTATAATGAGTATGAATTACACTTTTTCAAACCTGTCATGATACCGGACATATATAGTTAGTCCTGCTTTGTGCAAACGGACCATATATGTGATGACTCATCCCGAAAAGAGGGACTTTGCGACAGAACCCTTTTCGAGAAACTGATGAAAATAGGCAGCAAAAATAAAGAAAATCATAATGATTTCCAGCAGATTTTCTTTTGAAAAATTTGATCGCCTTGATCAATTTCAACAAGTAAGTTGTCATTTTAAAGCTTAAAAAATGCTGCAACAGATGAAATAATAATATCAAAATCGATATCATCAGCAAAGTCCCCCCTTTCGGGGTGAGCCATCACATAAAGTTTGTCATGTAAATCGAAAACAAACAACAACGACACAGTAACAAAACTGATAGCAATTAGGTAAGCATATAGCTACACGTTTGTGTCCACTTTTATATTGTCACCAGAATATGTTCCCCAGATATATTATATTTCGAGTTTGTCAGTGTTAATTTAGAGGCTTTATTGATAGGAGCTGTCTGGTGTGTTTATGTCATTTTGTCGTGTCTAGGTCATAGATTATGATTTATATAATTTGTGTGGTCAGTGCCCAGGTAAATGAAGAGTGAAAGTACAATGGATTGCCCAAGCCATACAGGCAAAGTAAACATTCTTTATTAGATATGTGATGTCCAACTGTTTTTCTATTATTTGATTTCATTTTTCATCTCATTCTTGCTCTGAAAGCGATTATTAAACTTCAGTAAAAAACAAAATCATATACAAACGTCATCCGGCCAGGCATATCATTTATGTACTTCAATTTCAGTATTCTGGTGCTGCAGTTTATGAGCAATATTTTGGCATATATTTACCTCTCAAATTTAAGACAATCAATATTCTAAGTCGAGAGATAAGCTGTATTATTGTTACATAATGTTTGTACTACTCTTTTAACAAGGAAAATACTACCTATCAGTAACATCTGTACACTAATTTCTCTATCCGTTTTTACTTTGACAATTTCTATTGACGTGTCTAGCGTACGTGATTCTGCATGCAAAAATCATTCCCAAACCAGATCAGTCTGCACGCAAAAGTTAAAATAAAAAGGGTATGAGAGAGCATTGCCATTTCAAATACCCAATCCGCGCTCAGAAGAAGACATGGATCATGTGAAGTTTAATATTGCTATTTTTCTAGTGTCCCACTTAAGGCATTGTGAAAGATATACAGTTAATTGTTATATTCATTTTAAGGCATAAAATTAAGGCAACGAATCTAGTGGATGCTAAGCTTACGTTAAGATTACTGCTCTGCGTGATTTTTCACAACGAAGTTTCAATGATATTATTATACTTTGAAAACAATTAAGTATATGTTTAATACTGTCCATCTACTCAGGAAGAATGTGAATCCTAACTATTTCAATCATGAAAAGAGAAATAGTTTCCACTTCAATTATTGGGACCCAGACCATGGCTTATGGCGCTTGTTAATCATGCATATGAAGCGAGGGAACTACCGCTAAGCTATCCAGGCAGCATTAAGATCATGAACTGAAATCTAGAAAATAAAAATTAGAATGCGCATTTTTTTTTTTTTACAATGTTTTGCCTCAATTTGCTGATGCAAATATTAGATAAAATGTAGATAATAAAGATATTAAAAACAAGCAAGTCAGAGCTCAAACGGGGAGATCTCCGAGTCGTAATTCACATCCGGTTTTTCGGGTAAAACAACGCGGGTTTGTTACATTATCATTCAAAATCAACACCACATATTTATAAAATATTATTTGTAATTTAATAAGAAGTATCAATATTTTAGCCTGTCAACATTTGAAAATAATTGAATTGTTCGAAAATCATGAAATTTGAAAAGTGCGTCAACTTTTAAAAATAGTCTATTGACGCCATTTTGACCTTAAGAGTAGACGTGAAATCACCAGTAAAGATTATTGCATTAACTAGATACTCTATTTCATATGTACGCCAAAATTGTGAAATGTATATTTAGATACAAACTTGCAGCAAACATGACGTCCCATCGTCTCGCTTTCGAAAAAGAACAGTAGCCTTAGTTTGAATAAAAAAGTAACACAACGAGTTATTCCGACAAATTGTATCGTAAGTACATTTTTATTTCTATGTGTTCTGATGCTACCAGGATTAATTTTGCCGAGTATTACTGTAGACAACACCTGACATATATTTATTGTGCTAAATTCGTAATTTTTTGCCACTATTAAAACACAATGGTATACTATTTGTTGTTTGTATATATGTAGCAACTGTGCATATCAGGGAGGCGTTTTTGAACGTAGTTTAATGAATCGCTGTTGATTTATACCAGAGATGACAGCCGTGTCACACAAATGGAACACTAAAATGCAGAGGAGCAGGAGTTAAATTAACCATGTCAGCCTTTCAGTTAAATAATCGAGTTTTGAAATGGCAATGCATTAGTGGAACATCGATCTTTTTCTAACGCAACTCTCATGTGAAATTTAAATGCCAAAGCACGTTCATTGTACCAGTGATTTTAAGATGGCATTATCCCCATTGTATTTCTTTGCAGACGTGATGAAATTGAACTTTTTGTATACGTTTGCACATTAACCACTTGAAATGTTTATAATTAATATGCACCAAACAATACTGGAATTAATATTGTTGTGCGTGAATTTTGTTTGATAACATCAACTGAAACGTATTTTTAATTGCCACATAAACAATCTCATGTGAAATATAACACGACAATCAAGAATGACCAAATGTGAAGATGAAATATCAACATGCAGTGCACCGCATTAAGAAAACAATATATAGCCCATATCATTAATCGTTATTAAGCATTCATACACTCTGCGTTAAATACGCGCTGAAATTGTAAATCCAATTGGACAGTTGGTAACTTATACACATTCATTAATCTCGTCTAGTTGCATGCTGCGTATCGCGTATTGTGTTGTACAATTCCGTGTACGCGTACGCGTAACACGCTAGCGCTTGTATGGCAAGTTTCATTTTAAAAGAAAGGTAAATCTAAATTACAATGGTTAACATGGGACGATGGATGTTGTATTTTCTATGTTTTATTGAAATGGTAAACACATTTTAAAATAATTATACCGTTTAATTTCTTTGCAATTTTATTATAATCATTTTCGTGTATGAATAAGATTAATAACTGCTCTTTACTTGGCGCTCGTGAAATTATACACAAATAATGCACCTTGTGCTGAAGTCGAAGTTATCCAACTCACTCGGCTGCGCCTCGTGAGTGCGGAAAACTTCAACTTTAACTTCAGCACGCGGTGCATTATTGTTGTACAATTTCACTCGCGTCAAGTATTACGCAGTTATTAATCTATAACTAATATCAAACAGTGGTCTGATTTGCATTAAAAAGGAAAACTGCAATAGTTAGCGTAAGTAGTAGTAATTACATTATTACATCTACATTAAAAAACAACATATTTTTAAAGCTTTGCTAATTAATTTGAATTCGACATGCGTAAACCATTATTATTTGTGCTTATATATCAATATTTCAATAACCTACACTTATGATCAACATCAAATGGGCACAAAAATAAATTTAAGGAAGTTTAATTATTGTTTGGTTAAGCAAATGGAGCAACTTGTTTCAACACTAGGCACACAATAAAATCATATTTATATGGAATATAATTTTCTTCCCTTTTCGTACATATTTGGTTTTCACGGAACACTAAATTAATTTAACATGAAATATTTCATAAAGTGACATTATTAAATACCTTAAGCAATAATATAACACAAAATGTAGATAATAAAGATATTAAAAACAAGCAAGTCAGAGCTCAAACGGGGAGATCTCCGAGTCGTAATTCACATCCGGTTTTTCGGGTAAAACAACGCGGGTTTGTTACATTATCATTCAAAATCAACACCACATATTTATAAAATATTATTTGTAATTTAATAAGAAGTATCAATATTTTAGCCTGTCAACATTTGAAAATAATTGAATTGTTCGAAAATCATGAAATTTGAAAAGTGCGTCAACTTTTAAAAATAGTCTATTGACGCCATTTTGACCTTAAGAGTAGACGTGAAATCACCAGTAAAGATTATTGCATTAACTAGATACTCTATTTCATATGTACGCCAAAATTGTGAAATGTATATTTAGATACAAACTTGCAGCAAACATGACGTCCCATCGTCTCGCTTTCGAAAAAGAACAGTAGCCTTAGTTTGAATAAAAAAGTAACACAACGAGTTATTCCGACAAATTGTATCGTAAGTACATTTTTATTTCTATGTGTTCTGATGCTACCAGGATTAATTTTGCCGAGTATTACTGTAGACAACACCTGACATATATTTATTGTGCTAAATTCGTAATTTTTTGCCACTATTAAAACACAATGGTATACTATTTGTTGTTTGTATATATGTAGCAACTGTGCATATCAGGGAGGCGTTTTTGAACGTAGTTTAATGAATCGCTGTTGATTTATACCAGAGATGACAGCCGTGTCACACAAATGGAACACTAAAATGCAGAGGAGCAGGAGTTAAATTAACCATGTCAGCCTTTCAGTTAAATAATCGAGTTTTGAAATGGCAATGCATTAGTGGAACATCGATCTTTTTCTAACGCAACTCTCATGTGAAATTTAAATGCCAAAGCACGTTCATTGTACCAGTGATTTTAAGATGGCATTATCCCCATTGTATTTCTTTGCAGACGTGATGAAATTGAACTTTTTGTATACGTTTGCACATTAACCACTTGAAATGTTTATAATTAATATGCACCAAACAATACTGGAATTAATATTGTTGTGCGTGAATTTTGTTTGATAACATCAACTGAAACGTATTTTTAATTGCCACATAAACAATCTCATGTGAAATATAACACGACAATCAAGAATGACCAAATGTGAAGATGAAATATCAACATGCAGTGCACCGCATTAAGAAAACAATATATAGCCCATATCATTAATCGTTATTAAGCATTCATACACTCTGCGTTAAATACGCGCTGAAATTGTAAATCCAATTGGACAGTTGGTAACTTATACACATTCATTAATCTCGTCTAGTTGCATGCTGCGTATCGCGTATTGTGTTGTACAATTCCGTGTACGCGTACGCGTAACACGCTAGCGCTTGTATGGCAAGTTTCATTTTAAAAGAAAGGTAAATCTAAATTACAATGGTTAACATGGGACGATGGATGTTGTATTTTCTATGTTTTATTGAAATGGTAAACACATTTTAAAATAATTATACCGTTTAATTTCTTTGCAATTTTATTATAATCATTTTCGTGTATGAATAAGATTAATAACTGCTCTTTACTTGGCGCTCGTGAAATTATACACAAATAATGCACCTTGTGCTGAAGTCGAAGTTATCCAACTCACTCGGCTGCGCCTCGTGAGTGCGGAAAACTTCAACTTTAACTTCAGCACGCGGTGCATTATTGTTGTACAATTTCACTCGCGTCAAGTATTACGCAGTTATTAATCTATAACTAATATCAAACAGTGGTCTGATTTGCATTAAAAAGGAAAACTGCAATAGTTAGCGTAAGTAGTAGTAATTACATTATTACATCTACATTAAAAAACAACATATTTTTAAAGCTTTGCTAATTAATTTGAATTCGACATGCGTAAACCATTATTATTTGTGCTTATATATCAATATTTCAATAACCTACACTTATGATCAACATCAAATGGGCACAAAAATAAATTTAAGGAAGTTTAATTATTGTTTGGTTAAGCAAATGGAGCAACTTGTTTCAACACTAGGCACACAATAAAATCATATTTATATGGAATATAATTTTCTTCCCTTTTCGTACATATTTGGTTTTCACGGAACACTAAATTAATTTAACATGAAATATTTCATAAAGTGACATTATTAAATACCTTAAGCAATAATATAACACTTTAATAAAAATGTATGTACTAAAAAAATAAATAATATAAATATGTTTTATACAGCTTAGATTGATTCATCACTCCGCCTTGGTAACAATTATTGTAATCGAGAAAAATAGTTCATTTTTTTGAAATCTTTCATGTAGGTGTTGTATTGTGCATTCATAGAAGAACCATGGATAGAATGGTAAGATGATGTCAGCGATGAGACTATTAATATTATGTTGATATGACTGACAAAAAACCGTTTTTCATGTACTTACGATACGAGTTTTGACTATACATGTAATATTTCAAGGGACATTACTGATTTAAGTGGACAGAGAAAGGAATGCGTTGTTGTGTTGTAGACGATTAAACATTATTTATGATTTGGAGTATTTAATGTTACTTTAGTATTACACCTAATAAACACGATTATTTGCCTGATCTAAGTCTTTAGATTCCCGGTGTATCTTAAGACGACAGTTGATAATGTGATATTTGCTGAAGGGAATTATTAACAGCATTAATGTTAACACACCCACAGTTGTTTGATGCGATCAATTATTTATATTTTTTTGAAAAAAACATACATACACTTAAGAATTGTTAAATGAGTACACTGTTTATTTTTAAAGACCTTTCCTACTAAACCTTGAGGACACATTTTAGCATATCGCGCACACATTTGACAATAATTACAGCTTTGTTTAATATATACATGAATAACTTTTTGTATACGTTTGCACATTAACCACTTGAAATGTTTATAATTAATA
>JXSR01S068868.1:35634-54295 GCA_000969725.1 Ophiothrix spiculata
TGTCATCTGGATACACCTTTCCCCAACAAAATATCATTGTGCCAAGTTGGTTGACCAAAATGCACTTTTATTTTATTTTGCACCCTGTATAAGTTTTACCCATCCCTAAAAATTAGACTTTAATATTCAGGTAAAATTGAAATCCTCGGAAAGTAAGCTTTCCTGCAATATCTAACTTTGTAGGTTTTAAGTGTATATATCCAGAATTACGATCCGTTGAATACAAATTGCCATGGTTTTACCAATGTTTTTGTGTGAAACAAAAAATAAATTTATGACCAGTTAATGACTTACGTCCGTTTACAAGAGGATCGTTGAATCCCATTGCATTAGTCAGCCAAAGAACTTTCTTCCTAAACTGAGCTGATAAGCAAGATGTTTTCAAATAATAAAATAGTTGTAATAAAAATGCCTTATACTTATTATTTTACATAACATTGATTTGCATAGTCACACTGTTTGTATAGTAATCCTTTAATTATATTTCTTAATAAATTTGGAACACATTTTTTTCTAATTGCAACCTGTCCTACAATCTAATTGTCATTATAATGTTGATTCTTTTTGAAGATTCAGAAGTAGCACTTGCTGATAAGATTATTTCTCAAAGCACTACTACACATGGTGGCATACCTGAGCGTGCTGTTGATGGAAACAAAGATGGTAACTACAATGGCGGGAGAAGTTGCACGCACACAAGTAAGCAGACGACAGTCATGGTCACTATGTTCTTGTTATATGTTGGTTGGTTATTCTAAATAAATGTTGTCCATCTGTCTTTTGGATGTACCGAGTGAGTCAATAAAAACGCAAAATATTTGAAATAGGCGCCATATCTAAAGAACAGGAACAATCTTGAACATGTTGAAGAACTAATTTGAATTTCCAACAAGATCATGAATTTATCTTTTCAATGGTGAAAAAATGGGGATGACTGATAAAGAGTTCCAGAGTTATGCTCTTTTCAATCGAATGACATAAAATAATTTCCGTCCAACTCAAAGAATCTAGCACCAAGACAGGTAAGAGGAGCACAAGAGCTGTATGGTATAGACTCACTAGGTATACACTGTATAAGGCGCCCCATGAAGGAGCATTCGCACAGGGGACCCACGGCTTTACGTGACTGTCCGACCACGGAGCAAGAAGAGTAAAGTTTCTTGCCCAAGGAAACAAAGAGACGAAAACCGCCGGGCCCGGGGCTCGAACCCACAATCTCTGTATTACGAGACCCGTGCTCTAACCGCTCGGATACAAAGCTTCATAGAGACAATGTAGATTGAAGAACTGGATAATGCAAAAAGAACAAAATTTGGCGCTCTTGGCGCAAATTTTCAGATATTGTGTCAATTTTCAGTCAAATTTGCCATTTTTGCGCAAATTTCAAACAATTTTTAAACAAATCTTAGTAGAAATTAGACGATTTGATCGATTTTTTTTTTCGCTCGCTACGTGCGCATTACAAAAATTACACATTTTTTCCTCATACAAATGTTGGTGAAAAAAAATGATTTAAAAAAAAATAGCCCCCCTCCAAAAAAAAAAATCAATAAATAACCTTCCGCCGCCACCGGCCCATCGTGTACTTTAAATTCAGAGAGAGTTTTGCCAATTATCCACCCTGATTTATCACTTCGTCAAAATATAATTCATTTGGATTCTTGCTTTGGTATACAGATACAGAAGACAATGGAGGATGGTGGATGGTCGACTTGGGTCGTACCATTCGAATCGAGGCGGTACTTGTGTACAACCGAGTAGATTGTTGTGGTAAGTATGGTAGGCCTTTACATGGAGCATCTGGTAAAACTGCCTGAGTTCCGTATACTGTAGCTTGGTTTTCATAATCCTGACCAACATTGGTTGTACGCCGAGCTGCTCTCGGGTACAAAAAACAATTTATGTCGCACACCACGGCTCTACTGTTGACAGGTTATACATAAATAACGTGTAGAAAAGTATTGCTAAAAAGTCTAAAAGTAGCAATGTCACCCTAGCCATTTTTGTTCGTCGTTGTTGTCGTCTTTGGCGTTGCCGTCGTCTTCCTCGTTGTTGTTGTTGCAATATGCACGAGCATCCAAAGTGTAGAGTTTGTTGATTGAAAAAATGGTACTTTGGTCATGCGTTTTTTGTTATTGTTTATATTCAATTAAAATAGGCATTTCAGTGATGCCACAAATTCTGTTGAACGATTTAAAATAGTTGTAATAAAATAGTTGTAATAAAAATGCCTTATACGTAGGCTGATTCACAAAAAGGGATTTCCCTAAATTGTTTATATATCTTGGGATTCCCCTAGGTCACTACAGGTCACTACAATTTCCACAATTGTTGTATTCTTACAGTAGTCCCATCTCATAAAGTGTTATGTAACTAATTGAGGTTTATTATAGGCTATCCCATCGATGTCTATTGTTATCCACTGGTCAGTGACCCTGGCATAAATCAAATTTATAAGAAGGATTAAATTGATTTGTTAATGTAATTGGTCTTGCTTTTATGACACAAAATGTATATATTTTATCTGAATTTATGGTGCCGTGGTTAAAATAAAGAAATACATAAGAAATACATCATAATGCATGTCAACAATAGTGTCTTTTGCGTGATACAAAAATGTATGTATCTCCTGAACGGATTGACCGATTTTCAAAATTCAAACGGTTTTTTGAAAGCTAATCATTTAAGTTCTTTCCATCTACCACAATAAAAACATGTTTAGCTTAACTTATTTTTTTCACCTGAACTGCCTAATTAAAAATGATCCATCAATTTTAACAAGTTTTTGTTTGCAATATTCCTTAACCCTCATTGTCCGGGGCTTAGGAATAATTATCTCAAAAGGGGTACAAGATTATACTCAATACTATACTTCGCTATATATTTGGTGATGTGACTTGTCTAAAATGACAATTAAACCATTATCAATGCTGCCGAGATAGCCAATTACATGTACTATATCGACTGACCTAGTGAATCTACATGGACGAAATCAAGCTGCAATGCCCCTGTATTTAAAACAAACCACAGTACACAGTATTGTATATACTGTATGTTAAACTGTTTTTATTCCAATGATATCATTGATATGGGAGACATTATAGTCCCTGATAGATCTTGAAAGACAAAATTAAACCTTAGGTATACAGTCAAGTTAGCTTAAACGGCAAGGTACTCACTTCACTTAAATTACGGTGTGGAAGGTTCCGAGTTCTAACCTCGGCGCGGTGCCAAAAGTTGAAATTAATTTGGACAAGAAACTAATTATTTATACATGTTGGTTGATCATGTTTGACCGCCACGGAATGTTGTCATTAATGATGTTTAGTGTGGAATAGAATGTATTTAGGCCAACGTCAACGGTGATCAGCGCAGAGCTGTAACGTATGCTGAGCTCACGTGTCAGTACAAGCTCATTTTTAAATGGCCTTGTGTCAGTAGGTGAGGTATGTAAAAGGGTGGAGGCGTTACAGTTTTAGGTAAAAATCAGGAGTATTTATACCATAATTTTAGATAGGAGTGGTCAATTGATTTGGTTTATGAACCATAACCTTGACAATTTATCCGGCTATAAGTCCCCATTCTTTCATATTCAATTATTCTTTACTTTTTAAAATAATTGCATTCAAATGGCGCTGTGTGGGGGTGCGAGGATCATATGGATGTAGCAAGTATGTATGCATAATGCATACATACTTGCTACAACCATTGCATCAATGAGGCAACTATACGGTGCATTATAAGTATTGGCTATTACCTGTCGTTGTACCTACTGAAGGGTTATTGTTTATGAACAAATGATAAATCAGTGATTATGAAAAGAAATTGTGGATGATTATGAAAAGAAATTTTGGATGAAGACATATAAATTGGTATTTGTAGTAATGGATTCCAATTGACTTTTAAATAATATTTGATCACAATATAGCTCAGTACTGAAGCAAATTCCTTCATTACAAGTTTAGTTTATTTAAAAGTATATAGCACCCCCTTCATATATCGAGGGGTCAGATTATTGAATTACATACAGTTATAAAGATATGATGAAATCAATTATGGTACCATTTTTGCATGAAATTCTATACTTACACCCTATATGACATTTGTTTCACCCTGTATATCCACTTTTTGTGGTTTGTTGACAATCCTTACAATCATAGCTTTACAATGATATATAATTTACTGGGACTTTAACACAGGAAAAGAATTGCTATGCGTTAAAAAGAAACGACATGCAAATTTCATTCTACATCAGTGTGTAACGCAGATTCGTCCTACCTCATAACACAACGCCAAATATCCTTTTATTTATAATATTTATTCACACTTTTTCAGACCATCGTCTCGATGGAGCAGTCATTCGTATTGGTGATGATCCAGAACGAAACAACACAGAATGCGGTACCGTGTCAACAGAGGAAATTGCAGCTGACCAACTAATCATCAAGCGGTGTGATTTATCTGGACGATATCTTAGTATTCAGTCTCTTTCAAGACAGCAATTGACACTGTGTGAGGTCAAAGTGTATGAAAATCTGATGACGTATGCAGGTCAGTGTTGGATCTCAAATCTTGACTCGAGTTCTGTAACTTAATGATCTCGCGTTGTATACATTGGATCGGAGGTCGATCCCATTTAGATGACGCTTCTTGTCAGATCTTGTCGGAGCTTTGTTTGTGTGGAATCATTTTCCAAGTTATTTCTTTGGTTGAAACGTCAGAATCAGAACAACTAACTAACATTTTTAGCTTATCCGCTCCTGTGAACTGGTATATATCGGATGAAAACATAAAAAAGCGTTGAAACCTTTAGAGAGTACGAGCCATTGGCTCTTTGCAGAAAGTCATACACGATTTCGTTGTTTGCTTTAATAATATGTTTAATGAGAAAGGTTCTACCCTGATGTACCCTGATGGAGGAGATCTTGACGAGTTAGAGCTTAGAGAAGTAGAAATGGATTGGTTCCTATAATATCGAACTGTAACTATATACATGTAATATTAGTTTTAGAATCTTAAATTACACACTCTCAGAACAAAAGGTTCAACTTGGAACCTTTTTGTCCTCTATATGGAACCATGAAGAATTTAGGGGTTCTTAAAAATTGAAGATCCTAAAAAGGTTCATTACAGAACCTAAAAAGGTGCTAAGCGGCTATTTTAGAACTCATTTAGGTTCCTTAAAGACCCATATGTGTACCGCCGCGGCAAAAGGGTCCAGTTGTCGGCTCGTACATGTTGCTCCTTGTAGCATATCTAATGTATGGTATTTGTATACATCAGATATGCTACAATGAGCAACATGTAGGAGTCGACAACTGGACTCTTTTGCCGCGGCGGTACACATATAGGGTTCCATATAGAGGACAAGTTTAGAACCCCTTTAGCACCATTTTTTCTCAGAGTGCACGGACAATCTCAGACTGCCCCATGTCTCTCCTCAGAAACAATGATTGCCTCCTTTAAAATATATCAAATGGTACTTTAAACTTAAAAAATGGTTTTTGTTAACTTGAGAATTTCCTTGATTCCTTTTCGCGCAATTCGTCACTATGTGTTAATAATAGACCTGTCTATTCTCCTTCACAATGTTGTCAGAGATTCCACTTGTGGGTAGAACGGCGTCTCAAATCAGCCTTTCTGACGGTGGCTTGGCTATCCGCGCTGTAGATGGAAATGTGGATGGCAATTATGACCTCGGTCAGTCATGCTCGCAAACCCGTAAGTATCCGTATTAAAGTGACTCTCACTAACAAAAATTCAGTAAATGTTGTTAAGTTGTTTTCTTTACATTCGGTGACATTACATAGAATACTAGTTCTTAGAACATTATAAAGTACTGAAGATATTGACGAGTTAGAGCATAGAGAAGTAGAAAAGAATTGGTTCCTATAATCATTGATAATGCTCAGGTTCAGGAAATGCTCTCTAAATCAAACAAACGCCTTTTCATGCTTCGATCTCTAAAAAGATTTGGATTTGATCAAAACGAGTCAGATGTTTACAAAAGTTACCTCCGACGTACAGTTCTCGAATATGGTGATGTAGTGTGGCATCCCAGTATTACCCAAAATCAAATTTAAGAACATTGAAAGAATTCAAAAAAGAGTATGTAGAACTATTTTAGGTCCACAATATTCGTCTTATTCAGATGCTCTTTCCTTGTGTGACTTTGATAGTTTAACCGAGAGAAGAGAACAACATTGCTTAAAATTTGCCAAAGGCTTAGATGAAAATATTAGGACCGAACACCTCTTGCCACCTAGAAGAAATAATTGCAATAGGTTAAATTTACGTAATTCAAGTGCAATATCTCATCCTCGTTTCAAGACAACCAGATTTTATAACACTGACAGTCCTGTGCCATATAATGTCAGACTTTTAAATAACAATTCTTAAGTTGTTTTTAACACACAATGCCATAGTGTTCTTTTTAATATGTTATTTTCGAATGATAGTTTGATATTTAATTTTTGCAATATTTATGCGAGGGAGTGGTGTGTTGTGTGGTGTGGGTGTGTGTGTATGTGTATGGGGGTAGGGGTGTGTCTGCTGGGGTGATTAATGTGTGGTGGCTTCAGGCTTCTGACTTGGGTAGGTGGTGTTTGTGGGTGTGGTGTGTGAGGCAGGTTGTTGGTTATATTGAGTGTTTGTGTGGGTGGGTGTGGGTGGGTGTGAGTGGTGTTGTGTAGGGTGTGCGTGGGGTTGTATGAAAGGTTGTGTGGGGAAGGGTGTGCATTTTTGGGTGCATAGTGGTGTGAGTGTGGTGGTGTGATGAGTTTTTGTCAGATGGATATGCTTATGTGGTTTATGGTGTGTTAGTGCGAGGTGTACCAGTGTATTCACTTTATTATGTTTATATAATTGCATATTGTTTTACTTAAAAGTAATTGTATATTGTACTCAGTTGCAATCTAAGCTTGTTTTCATATTTTAATGTTTTAATTGTTAGTACAATGCAATATGGCCTAAGGGCCACGATTTTGTCTCATGTGAATAAAACCAACTATTATTTATAAGATACTCTCGCACTAGTCTTGAGAAACGAACATCGAGAGTACATGACAGGGTACATGAGCTTGTACAGTTTCTGTCGTTTTCACCGTAACGTGGACGTCATATTGTATACGCCAACAGCAAATAGACGTTGTTCATTTTTTATGTAATACTTACGATCTCCAGTAATTTTTTCTTCAAAATAATTCGTAGACATGGAAATATTAATTGTGTTTTACTGTCTATACTTGTGTTCTATATTATAGAATCAGAGCAAGGTCCCTTTCCATGGTGGATGGTAGACTTGGACGAGTCCTATCAGGTGAATAAGGTGGTCATTTACAACCGAGACGATTGTTGTGGTAAGAAAAATAATTATTTAGAACATAGTCTTACAACTTTTTCTCCCAAGATAAAACCACTTTATATTACGTTTATCTTATATTTTAATTTTGGTCCCATTAAAAACAATATTAACCCAATTCTGACCTATATGTACCTACCTAAACAGATCTAAACCCTAACACTCTAACAATTAAAACAACCGTATAACCCCTCATAACTACTCAGGACAAGACCTAAAGAGTACACTTTGGCCAATAATGGACGCTATAAACATTGTGTCAAATTTGTGTATTAATTTAAGGAAAACATAATATGAATCAAATGTGATCAGCTACCACTCGTTTTTATTATTTTCTTTTCATACATTTCTGATCTTGTTTACGGTACTTTCCTTTATTTTCCACAGCGGAACGACTAGACGGAGCAATCGTGCGTCTTGGCGATGACCCGAACCGTTCTAATAACCCATCCTGTGGAACTGTGACATCTCAACAAATCACGATTGGATCCGAGATTATCTTTTATTGTGATATGAGGGTTGGGCGATATCTCAGTATTGAACAGACGAGGTCTAACCCGCTAACACTTTGTGAGGTGAAGTTATATGGAAATGAATATGATTACACTTGTAAGTATTAGCTAATATTTTTTCACGCATTTATCAAATTTAGATCGCAGTGATTTTTTATTAATCAGATATTGCACTAAACCTTTCAACTGTTTATTTTGGAATTTTCACAAAAGTAGCACTTGAAATGGGGTTTTAAAAAAATAGGTCATTATCCTTTGGGGATGTTAATGTTGTAGAACACAAAACACATTATAATGAGTTTTGAATGCTAACTAATACCAAATATGGAAAAGTTCCCATACTAAATTTACGTATTTGTATATTGGTGAAAATGCATTGTCATTGTTTCTGGAGTGTTATATGATACTTGTTTTCGATGTGATGGCAGGTAGGTCAGGCTAAGTATCATACATTATTTGCTATCACATGTACATGTAACTGGTTTACGGCTTCCTAATTTTCGAAACCCCTCCTTCAATGAACCAAATATTGATAATTGTTTAGCTGGAAACTTTGAACACTTCCTTGTTTACCATCAAACCAACGATACAAATAGTGTTTCTTTGTGGAATTTCTGGTTTATGTTTCCTTCTTTGGTTTCATGCGGTTGTAAAGTCGATACTGAGTGGATTTTTTTTTCTGCTTATGAAAGGTTACCGGTGTCATGAAAGTTTACTAAGATTATTAATTTACACAATTGACTTTATATGTGACGCTTTACATCAAAGATACAGGTTTTCGGTCGTGCAAATTTTAAGATAAAGGCAAAATTAAGCTTATATACAAATTATAAAGAAAATAATAAGAGCATTATTGTTACTATTCATCATTACTTAAGAACCCAAAACTTCAGTTTTCACAAGTATCATTTTAAAGCTTAAATTCCCTTTCAAATGACATGAAAATCTGAATTTTGTTAAAGGTAGACAACTTGTATCTTTTGATATAACGTGTCACGTATGAAGAAATATAGTAAATAACATTCATTTTGGTCCATCTGTTACAATATACATATGCCATGCATTGCTTAACTGATGTTAAATTAAACCAACTCCTTCTTTCATGCTTACACTTCCGTTTCCTTGTTCCTCGATGTTTTTTATGTTTTCAACTGCTGTCATGGGTTACTAGTATCATTAGTGCCTTTTTGTTGCTGCTGTCCATGGAAACCTTTAATCACGTGTCTGAAAAAATAATGAAAAGAAACGTTTTAAACTACAAAAGAAAAGTACTCGGGAAATGTCTTCATTAAAAGGTTTCTCCTTTAAGTAAAAAAAATAAAATGTCGCTACGACTTTATTCCTTTCAAATGACGAGATATGAAAGGTTCCAAGAAATTAAGATTAACGAAAGGGGTTGTAAGTTTAAAAGCTTCATCGCAGTTGAGTCAGCGATACTTATTCAAGAGAATGACAAGTTCTATAAAATTCGATGTCCATGGGTCTTTTGAAAAACGTTGAAAACATAAAAGTTTTTTATTTGAACAAGAAAGAGATATTCATATCTCATACAAGTATTCACGCATCACATTTTAACAAATTAATGTTTCAATCATTAATGACTCGAAGTGCAATCCGTGATTATGGTTTGATTAAAACTTTATTTCTGTTCTATCTGGCTAAAAAGATGAATACAAAATATATAAATGCATTCTAACATTTTACTTGACTTTGATCATTTTTGCTTGTTTGGAATTTGCAAATGCCTTTTTAGATTTGTCACATTAGTCAAGGATTTTCTATTTCTATAGAAATTACTGTGGGGATGACAATTTGAACATGAAGTGCCCCTTATGCAAAAATTAAGCAATGTTTTTTTTATTTTATTTTTTTATTTTTTATTTTTATTTTTATTATTTTTTTTTTCGGCTGCCGTCCATTTTGTGTTTTGTATTCTTATTGTTTTTCATTATCTTCATTATCTTCATGATCTTTGTAAATATTGTGTTAATTCAGCTTTCGCTGCGATTTTAATATTGTCTAATAAATAATGTCGTTTCGATTCACCATGGGTTTTTTTTATCTCTCCATCGCTCTTTTCTACACAGCAATGGTCTCTGCTACATCGATGGCCGTTCTTGTTGAAGGCTCTACTGTAACAGTTTCACCTAATGGAAACGGAACTGGTGATTTAGGTAAGAGTCGTGACGTTGATTATGCTAAAACGCAGATTTGTATTTTAGCCACCAATCTGAAAGAAGTTAACAAATCATTTCTTTAAAAACCAGGTCAAGATCATGAGCTCATTTGCATGAACTATATATTTTCTGCCTTTTTCACCGTAACGTAGCCGTCATATTGCATTGTATAGGCCAACAGCAAACCTTTTTTTACAGCCGTTGCTCATTTTTATATAAATACTTACGATCTCTGGTACATTTTCCTTTTAAAAAATAATTCGTAGACATGGAAGTATAATAAATCATATTAATGTCTATACTTGTGTTCTATATAGAATCAGAACAAGGTCCCTTCCCGTGGTGGATGGTAGACTTGGACGAGTCCATTTTTACAAATCATTTCTTTAAAATCAGGTCAAGATCATTGTCAAGGTATCTTATACAAAAATAAAAACATTGAATATAATTTCTAAAATCAACGCTTTAATCAGAATTCGAGTTAACCCTTTGAACCCTGACCATTCCACGTGGACCTGAACCGCTGACCCGTGCCAACCCGAAAGTTAAAAAAACACAATATAAGCCCTAAACGTACTTTGATTTTGATTTCCCTTGCTTTACATTTTCATTTTACAAAAGATTACTATTTATGTCTTCCAACATATTCGACGTTTACATTGTAAACTATGGGCGAAGCCAGATTTGTTGAATTTCTAACACATGACCTAAAAGCAGGGACGGTACATATACACGTGAGCCGGTATACCGGCTCGTTGGGTTCAAATTCCTGGCAGCATTTTTTCTTTTGCACTCTATACATTCCTAAAACGTACATTTTTTTATCTCTTTCTATTTTAATTTCATTTTATTGTTTCCCTTTTAAATTTAGGACGGGTTAAATGAAATCTTACAAACACAACCTTCAGATCTTCTTAGCAAAAACCAGCTTTGACGTGGCAATCTATAGATATTTCAATCAAGTACCATACCATAACAAATGGCAACAATGAACAAATCGTGATTAAGGCATAAACAAGTCTAAATAAAGCGACAGCAATATTCATGGGCTGCACAGAAGAGCGTCAGAAAAGATGAGGCCGTTATATATACATAAGACATTCGATATTTGCAACTCATCCCATTAAAAACCGCTCACCTCCAAACACAGACAAAACATATATACATGTACGTACAATGGATACACAACCTTTACAGAAAATATAGACATTTATGTATAAACATAAAAGTTGGAAATGAATACAGAAAAAAGTGGAATGGAGATCAAAAGTAAAATTTTCGAAACTTTTGAAAGCGTACCTTTTTTCTCAGCATATTCATATTCAGTATTAAATTTGATTTTCACAAGATTCGTGAACCCTTGAAAATTTGGACAAACTTCGTGAAATTTACATTAACATAATGTAGTTTATGTAGGAAATAAGAGCGTTTTAATTCCATAGTCCATATTGTTTGATTGTATTATTTCTTTTTGTTTTCTAAGGATTAGTACCAGCACTGGTGTCAGTGATCGTAATATTATTGCTTCTGCTCATTGTTGGTGCCCTGTGGGTGCTCTATAAAAGGTAAGTGTAGCACAATTCTTGTACAGCAAAGAATGAGCCAGCAACTCTACACTCTACACACAACATCAGTTTTATGCCCGGGGGGGGGGGGGTAACTGAGTATTCTGACCGGAAAATCACCCGCGTTACCAAAAAGGTGAGACCTGGACAGGTCTCGAGACTTGCAATATAGGGTATTAAACTAAGAAAGAATGGTTGATTTAATTAATGACCTAAATTGTCAGTAAAAGTGAATCAAATACCTAGTAACACTCTTTAAGAGTGTTCAAATAGTGTACAATTACATTTTACCTATGATTTCTGGTAATAATTATTACTTCACATTTGCGTACGGTCTCAGATAGGGTATTAATTTGAACAGGTATGGTCTCGAATAGGGTATCCATTTGAACAGATATGGTAGGTTTATGGTCTCAGATAGGGTATCATTTCATCCATTTTTGCCGATTTTTGGTCTTGCATACAGTTACCATTGGAACCTGCGGAATTCGGGTGGTTACCCGGAAACAAATATCAGTTACCCCGGGGTTTTATGCTTTCCTCCATCAGTACAGTAGGCAGGCATATATACATGAGCAACTACACTAACATTTTCTCTCTAAACATGTTAAAGGTGACCATAGTCCTTAAGGAAGCAGGGTCTGCAGATTTCGCCTTCAACTTACCATACATACACTCATTCTGCTAGTAGATGTCTTGTCATATTCTCTATAGGACAAACCACCTGTAGGTCTTTAATATATCTATCTCAGGAAATTACACTCTCTAGCACATCGGTGTAAAATGGAGGTAGTTTGGGGAGTTCTAGTTGCCCTGCTACCCTTCCATTAATCTGAATGATGTTAAGTCTAGTCATGAATCAGTACCTGGATTTTTTTTTGCTAGGGCTATATCTTGAATTTGTCCTTGTGTTTGTTATATTGAAATTCAATATAAATAAAGAACAAATTTGCATTACATTGAACATCTACAATGTTGATCATCTACAATGTTGATCATAATATTCCTTTTCATATTAAAATTACAGTATAAAGCAAAGTTGAACTGTTTAATTATTTTAAATGACACTCCTATATTTATTATCAACAGACGCTCCAGAAAAGAAAGGAACACTCCTCCGACTCCTGAGCAACCAAGTGCAATATTTCAAAATTCAAACCACTCAAAACCTGATCTCAACTCTACAAACCGCCAAGATGATGGTTATATTGGTCTTAGTAATGATAGAGAAGATAATACATATGCCGAGCTGAAAACAAAAGATCATCCAGATAATGATTTAAATTACTATGAAGCAGGACCAAGTAGAGCAAGTTCAAAATATGAGAAACCACGGACAGAAAAACGTAATAGTGGTTTAGTCGACATTTATGCAAAATCGATATATGGTGGTCGGCCTTTGCCAGATCCTGATAATAGTGAATACGCGTATGTAAATTCTTCTGGAAATGGTGTAAATAATGATCGCAAATCAAACGTGTTCTTAGATCCTGATGATGAAGAGTATTGTGTCGTCAGGTAGAAGTTTGGAATTTACTTTGTGCTTTTTTCTTGAATTATTCCGTATGGAAACGTTTTAAGTCTGTTTTCAAACCTGTATTATCCCAACGTGGATGAAAAGTTGAATATTTATCCTACGATGTTTTCATTTTTATGCAGCATTCTTGCCATGCACACTAAATATTTTGAAGAAAATATATATAATTGTAAAATATCTGCGAACTTTGCATTGTTGTTGTTGGAACTGCTATTTTTACAATTCAATTTTAAAATATTTGTCATTGTTTATGGTCCATCATATTTTCATGAGATGATATATTTTTATCTTATCAGAAGATTGTATCTTTTTAATAAACTGCTTAATTAATAGTCTTTTAAGAGATGTGTCATTGAGCCATGACAACTCATTTAGTTATTTGTGACGCGTTACAGCAAAACCACATTTCGAGATACGGGCCTCTGAAGTCGGAAATGGTGATGAACAGGTTCCAAGGTCGATTTTACAATTTCCTCATAAGTATTATTTTTGAAGCATATTTTGTCATGAAAATTACTTTTCATGTACAAAAACACATTCTAAATGTGGAAATTTGCTGATTATTTTGAGTAGATCCTGTCAAACATCAGTATACCAGTCACGTAAATCCGCTGTGTTTTTCGAGTACGCTCGAGTTTACACTTATTTTGCCGGGACTCGTTTGACCGTATACCATTACGCATCCACGTGCAGTTTTGGTATAAAAATTTACGTTGTGACCTTAGCTTGCCAAATATGGGCTTATTTATCGCTGAATATTTAAAACTTTTCCTCATAAGGTGTTTTTTACTGTCAACAAATGCACCTTGCTGCCAGGACCATCGTCAGCTAATACCATCCAAAAAATTTTCACACATAAGTCCAAAACGGACGTCCAATATCTATATTCATGACTGTGGTTTCATTTGAAAGCTGAGATCACATGTTTTCCACTCATACCAAAAATTCAGTTTTCATTTTTGACCCTATAAGGTATACCTTTCGCTGTAACGCCTCACATTTAGTCAGCAGTATTATTTTCAGGTGGGTGTAAGTAAGAATAAAAGCTGCCTGCTAGCTAGCTTATTTTCAATTATAAAATAAAGAAATATATACAGGACGAGCACCCTTGGTGGACATTTTTATATGGTCATTATAGGAGATCAGGGGTCTTAAGGAGACACTACCCTCAATGCCAATGACATAGCGATGGTAATTAATGTAAATGAGTCTGGAGATGAGGTACATGTACTGTAATGCAAGCTGCACGCAATCTATCCGGGAATCATAGGAACCGATCAAAGGTACAACTCCAGGAGAGCGTCTTCAAACCTGGTCAATCACTTCAAAGGGCTTCTTGGAAACACTGAACAGCAACCTGTAAATCTGTCTTCTCCTTTCTGACCAGCTGCCAAAAGCTATCAGACCATTTACTCATGGAGAACTTCAAAAGGTTGTCAAAAAAACTCAGTAGTTCAAAAACACCAGGTTCTGACAACATCCCAGCTTTCATATGGAAGCATGAGCTTTTCCAAGAGCAACTTCTAGAATTCTGCAATGAAACTCTTTTGGGTAATAAACCAAAGGCATTTTCCACCTCATGCATCATACCACTTCCAAAGAAATGTTATCTACAGCAGCCCCGAAACTACAGAGGCATCTGTGTATCTGCAATCGCTGGGAAGGTCTACAACTCGATTCTTCTCAATCGTATAACTCCACATATTGATCCAATTCTTCGAAGGAACCAAAATGGATTCCGTATAGGAACAGATCCACCCTACCACAGATTCTTGCTCTAAGAAGAATCATCGAAGAATTGAGAATCTCGAAGAGAAGGGCATCCATAGTCTTTGTAGACTTTTCAAAGGCCTTTGATAGTGTAAACCGGAAGGCAATGATGCATATTTTACTTAACTATGGTATCCCTGAGGAGATAGTGAGTGCCATTGCTATAATGTATGACAACCCAACACGTTTTTGCAGAGCACGGATGGTCATGATTAAACTGAGGAATTAACTACAACAGCAGGAATTCTTCACGGGGACACTCTTGCTCCCTTCCTTTTTGTTGTTGTGGTCGACTATGTATTGCGCCAGTCTGCTGACAACATGAGTGACAAGGGCCTCACAATTGGCAGAAGATCTGGACGTCAAAGTCTAAAGTATTTGACAGACCTAGACCATGCAGACGATGTCTCCCTGACCGCAGAACTTATATCATCTGCTCAAGATCTACTGGTTGCAATCGCAGAATCGACCGCTAAGGTCGGACTAATGCTCAATGCAAAGAAGACCGAATGTCTGATCCTCAATGAAACATCTGATCATCTTCCTATCCGCTCAATGAATGGAACTGTCATCAAGGAAGTAGACGTTCAACACCTAATTCAGAACTAATTTAAACACTTTTAAGGGCCTGCAGTTATTATAACAGTGCATTTTTGTCGAAAAATTAATGAACCCTTCAAACAGCGTATCTATAACTTAAAATATTAATTCCGTCAAATAAAGTATGCTTAAAACATCATTCCGTGGATAGGAACTGGTTGTAGTGGCAAACTTTGTTTATCATATTCTACGCATTGTGGACAGAAAAAAACAATGAACTTCTTATCTTTTAACTATGATGAAATTTCTTGAAAAGGATTATCGTCCCCTTTCCTTTGACCTTCAATTACACCCGGAGTAAAATAATGTAAGGCCTATCATTGTCGCTTCATTTATTTATATTTCGATAACAAAAGTAATGACTAGTCATATTCTTACCGATGCTACCCTACATTTTGACTAGATAATGCTAAATTTTGCTTTCTTTGACTTTCGGGAATCATGGAAATATACTAACAGTTACTCCCAATGTTGTGTGTAAACATTGATCGTCTCCAAAGTGTCTACAAAAACAAGGAATTAGCATAGGTACATGACGTGTGACTTCTGCAATGAACAGTGAATGGGACATCCCATAAAATGCTGAAGATACGCAAAATGGCAAACAAACTTTGAATAAGGATGTCGGGGCCTATGTTATGAATCACATCTATTAACAGCTGTTACGTCCAAAACGTCAGCGTTGAGAGATAAAAGCACCAGTAGTCTGAGGAAGCTGCTGGATTGGAAGTGAAAACATCACTAAAATATGACGTATATTACTCAAGTTTTCTTGGGATTTGAAAAATATGAATTTCAATCATATGTGTGTCGCGTCACATCGAAAGATACATTAGGCCAAAGAAAAAAAGAATCCTTTTTTTTTTTTTAGGTTTTCAGGAGATTTCTTGCTTTTTTATTTTTTTCTTACATCAACAGAAAAAAGGGGAAAATGGCTGCGAAGCGGCCGAAAAAAAAACAATGACCAAACAACGTAATAAAAAAGATTTCCGTGTGCGCATAGCCTTTTTGACTAAAAAAAACGCGTAGCACTTTGGGTTTTGGGCCTAAGGAACCTGAGACAGGGTGGTTTTTTTTGCCTTATTGCGGCTTAGCATATTTAGAGATACAAGCAAATTAAACTAAGTCGATGGCATTTCTACGTGATAATGCTAAATTTTGCTTCAGGAGTCCTGAAAAAATAACAACATTTTTTTCCTTATATAGACATTTTTGTGTGTAAAAAAACACCGACCTAACCGTCTAGCTCTGAGTGTCCACCAAACCAAAGAATTAGCATAGGTACATGACAAAGCATGACGAGTGACTTTTTCTACAGTGTATGGGATATCCCATAAAATGATGACGTAGACCAACACAATAGTTCAACAACAAAGGAAGTAGTTACAGCTTCATTTATCTAAACAGTAAATCGAACAGGTCTTCCTAATAAAAAGCTGCCATATGTAATTTATGATAGATTAGTATTGTTACAGCTCACATGTATGTGTTCAATTGTTGTTAAGGCATCTATTAAATGCTGATTCTGATGCTGAAAGTGTGACTTTTAGCATGATCAGTATTTTGTAACTTAAGAAAGCGTAAACATAGCATTCTATGAAATGTAACATTAAACTTATCATATAGCTGTACAGATTATTATACTGGCTTACCGGGTTGGCAGTTCATGATCAACGTGTCGGTTTGGATTTTATATCTCGGTTTGTTTGGATGACAATGTTCATGTGATCAACATTATCAACAAGATTTTATCACCTATTTTAGTAGCCTATAACAAAATACAGCAAGATTGAAAATATACTGTTTTGCACATTCACCGTCGGTGTACATGTATGGTAGGCTATTAAATAGCCCATTAAAGTATACCTCTTAAACAGGACGTAAATTCTGAAGAATACGATTTAGGAAGCTTGACCGTTTCAATTGTTTCTGACTACGTACCGGACCTAAAGAACCGAAATGGTGATTTCGAAAGGTATTCGATTGTTCTCAGTAATCGTACACATACAACTTCTTCGGTGTATATTCGCTGAAGGTAAGTATAACAGATGTATTTATGAGTAGTAAAAGTTTGGCTGCTGTGAATTTGCAAAACTCGTGTTGGTCATTTCTGCTGTGAAGTGCCAGCTTGGCCGGAGTTCGGCTGACTAATCTTTCTATATGTAACCCAGGTATCACTTTTTTATCACAAAGTTATGTCTTTCGATGACGTATGGATAAGGATCTTGATATGCATCGGTCGAGCTCCGGTCAAGCTGGAGCCCCAAGCTGGCACGCTACTGCACATTATAATTAACGCTCGTATGCGTTTTGCTTGCTTTTGCGTGCCATCTTGGCCAGAACGCTGACTCTTTCTGTAGGGCTGAGCGGACCATACGTCATACGCAGACAAATGACCTAAAAATAACTCGCGTTGGACTTTGTGCGCGTTGAAAACAATACTTCAACCAGGCATCCCTTCATTTTCATTCTTTTTAGCAAGAAGGAAATATGTGAAATGGTCAGTTGTTTGTTATTTTGTTGTGGTTCTCATATGGTTTTGAGATCGAAATATTTTGAAAATTTGCAAAAATCAAAGTTTTCGCGAGCCGGCATTTTCTCCATTGAGTTGAATGGGAAGTCGGCTAATATTATGTTTTCACCGCGCTAAGGCCAAAAAAAAAAATGTTTTTTTTGTCCTCGCCCAACCGACCGTCAAAATTTGGTCCGACCGTGTGCTTTATAAAGTTTTTTTTATATTTTCCAACTCTTATTTGAGGATTTTTCATGCAAAAAGATATACAAATTCACCGAGAAAATCTTCAAATCATAAAAATATGATATGAATTAACATGAACTGTATTTTCCAATGTAGAAGACATCTTAACCCTAGCCTTCCTAAGCCTTTTTCTGTAACACGTCTTCCTGAGACCCCCCCCCCCTGTGATTTTGAACTTGGGACCCCCGAAAGTTATATTGTTTGATAGTATAGGGTAGGGTCTCCTCTTTCCATTGATACCAAGATCATGAAAATCGGTCGAGGCGTTACAACGTCACAAAGTATTTCCGTACCGAAAAAAATCGACTTTTGGCAAAAATGGCCACTTTTTCAAAAAATCGTTATAAAAGTTCTAAATGTCCGATTTTCGTCGGGTTTTTTG
>JXSR01S068868.1:57150-67525 GCA_000969725.1 Ophiothrix spiculata
AAACACGTAAATGGAACGTCGTTTCTTACTAAAATACTAAACAAAATGCTTGAAAAACTACTAAAAACCTTTTTTTTATTTTTTTTTGCTTGTCACTTTGTCAAAACCACTAAAATTAATTTTGGGTCGACCAAAACGAAAATTCTTCCTCCAAAAGGTCCACTTTTTGAAAATCCGCACCCCCCTTGAAACAATCCTGGCTACGGGCCTGCCTACCATAACAACACCTTAGGTGGTACCCCCGATTTTATTGTCGTCAAAATGACCGTAAAGGATGTAAAAACAATTACTTAAGTGCCCGGGGTCGCTTTGTTTTGTTGCAATCGGCGATCATCCGTTAGGGGACCCCCCCCCCCCCCCTTCGTTAGGAAGACGTTAAGAATCAGCATGATATTGTTCTCGTAAGTTAAGTTTAGTTCTTGTTCATTTCTTCAATTCTCCAAATTGAATTTCATGTACATTTATTACAATTTTTTTTTTAAAAGCCGACCTATCGACCTGACTTTTTCATAAGCCGTTATGGACAAACAAACAATATTGTTGGGGCCTAAGTTGGGCAAACGTCCCGGATGTGAACAAAACGCCCGGATGTCCGCTCCTGCCTTATGTGACTTGCATTATACTAGGTAATCATAAAATGTCAGTGCATCCGGTGTATTATGCAAGGTTATTTTTTTTCCTTCCTTCTCCCCTACAGCATTGTACAGGGGACAGCTTAATGTCTTGTTTGTTTGATATCTATTTGGGTTCTATGGAACATAGGTAACAACACTAGGGTGGACACAAAATCAGTCACCTGCATGGGACCCTGTAGGAGGGGGGTTAAAGTCATTGCATGCAGGGGGGGACACTTCAAAAATGGTCAAATTTTGTTTTAAACCATTCTAACATGTTCCTCTCATCATAAGGAAGCAGAAAAAGTATACTTTAACCCATATCTGATGAACAATGATGAAGGGTTTTTGAGATATACCCGAAAACATGAAAGGTGATTACAGGGTCACATATTTGGCCTATGGGAGTCAAAATTTTGTGTCGGATTTTGCTCAAAATGGTCTCAAATTGTTCGTCTTGCATAAAGTAATATTTTCCATATATTTCTATGGTATCAAGAAAAACACATTTCCAATTGGTGCAAATACATGAAATAACAAAGACTTTATATCGACCTGTAACCATAGCAACGGCTGATTGTAGACGTTTGAAAATATTACTTTTTACAGACAGTTTTGCAAGACGAACAATTTGAGACCATTCTGAATAAAATCGGACACTCGGAAATTTTTTGACTCCCATAGACCCATCTCTTGACCCTTGATTTGACCTTTCATGTTTTCGGATATAACTCATGAAGCATTCATCGGAGATGGGTCAAAGTATACATTTTCTGGTTCGTTATGATGAGAGGCACATGTTAGAATGGTTTTGAACAAGATTTGACCAATTTCCAAATTTGCCCCCTGTAATGACTTTTACCCTCCTCCTGAATGGTTCCGTGCAGCAGAATGATTTTGTGTTCACCCTAGTGATGTTACCTATGGTCCATAGCACCCATCTATAGGACACATTAAAATAATTTCTCGTTGCAAGTAAACCTGTTGTTGCTCCAAAAGGTACCGATTTCCATGTTAAATTACAGACAACTCAACAATCGATAGATCTTGTATTCAAATGTACAAATGCTCGAACATTGCACTTAAAATATTTAGCTTATAACATAAATACTTAATATGTAATATTTGTCCACCAGATTGTCACACGGACTCTCCGTCTTCGAGATTTACAACTGGAACCGACTACAGTTACAACTGGGAATCTTTATATGTTTCTCCAAGCAATACAAATTTTACATTTAGAGTTCAGGCGTCAAACGATGTACATATCGGTTTATCTGCTCAAAATAGGAATCTACCAAACTTCTATGAAATCGGTAAGTAAACTTAAACTTGGGACTAACAAATAACGTGACCCATGATTGACTCCGACACCGGGCTCAAAAATAAATAAGCTGATATTCTGAAGTTATAAACATATACCCTTCTCAAGCATTTTTGTCAAGTCGTGATGTCAGTTGAACATATATTTGACACAAAAATTCCCCTCTAATTTACGTTACTGCCACAAAAATAGGATGAAGATTAAAGAAATAGAATGATCGTTTTTTGCGACCAAGATCCTTAAGGGTGTAAAGTTGGAGACTTCCTTTGAAGTTATCATAGTATTGGCTGAGCGTTGTGGCTGAATATACACGTTATTCGTGTTACTTATCATACATAAAATTTATAAATTTAGTCATGCTTCGGGAATCTTCGGAAATTATCGGGAAACCCGTACGATAGATAATGCGAAAATGACAAACTTACCATGATATATTGATTAAAAATCAACGAAAATGTTACGGAAATTAAAGTATTGCTAACTTAAATTTATCAATGGACGATGGTTATAATTTTAGGTTAAAAACAATATTAACTTATCAACGTCAAAACGGGTATAATACAATCCCGGTGGAGGGGGGCTACTTACATTGACGGAAGGTACAGATAAAACTGTTCTTTAATAAGGAAGATAAAAACACGAGACAACCTAATATAACAACAGTAAGAAAGCAAAAGGTCATAATTTTGTTATATGTATGCATGCGTATTTATAATTATATATATTTATGTGTCTTATATTTCATACACTTTTTCTGTTTGTTTTTTAAGTCATCGGAGGGTGGCAAAATACACAATCAACTATACGCCAAGGAGCTCGAAATGATTTTCAAGATTATGAACTCCAGACAACACCCAACATTTTAAATCCAACTGAATATCGTGAATTCACCATCTCATGGCAAAACGGAAATATCCAAGTTTATCAGACTGGGGAATTATTGCCTTTCTTGGAATACAAACACACGAGTCCATTCCCTGTTAAATTCGTCGGTTTCACAACAGGATATGGCAGTACTGGTGAATTTGTGTTTTGTGCTTTCGGTAAGTGATTACATATTTCAGAATATCTGCTATCTCCTTGTTTTTAGTTTAATCTCATCACTTAAGCATTTAAGTGACCAAGTAGGCACCCGATTTTTTGGTTTTTGACATCGTCCATTCATGGAATTTAAAATAAACCTTGCCATCATGGTACTAATTAGAATATTCAAGCGGCTCTTTGAATTTGTTTTGCTTATTATTTCTGAATTGAAATTGAACTATTGATGAAAATGACCACTAAATGTGTTGAAAATAATAGTTGAATCTGTGTGCTGTATCATTTCCAGAAGGAATGCTTGGGATGATCATATGCTATTAAACTTTCCAGATTTTGGTTGCTTAAAACTTACTTTTCTGCATGACTAAAACTGTGTACATCTGATGGTTCTTTTTTAATCTATTAATTTACTATATACCATGATTACATGAAATAACCTCTTTATCTGCTCTTGAACTTTTTCTACAAACTAGTAATCATTAATTTGACTCTTATAGATTCAGAAATAACACTTGCAGGTAAGAAAACTTCTCAGAGTACAACTACAAATGGTGGCATACCTGAGCGTGCTGTTGATGGAAACATAAATGGTAACTACAATGGCGGGAAAAGTTGCACGCACACAGGTAAGCAGACGATAATCGGACATGATTACATACAAAAGTATGGCAATTAATATGTATACACTCTAAAAATTCTTATTCAAATATCAATACGAAATTAGTCAAGTGCTAATGTTTTTCTATTATTGTTCTGGTTTGTAGTTAACAATGGAGGATGGTGGATGGTCGACTTGGGTCGTACCTTTCGAATAGAGGCGGTACTTGTGTACAACCGAGTAGATTGTTGCAGTAAGTACTGTAGGCTACACTACACGACACTACACTATATACAACTACACTATATACACTACTCTACTCTACTCTACTCTACTCTACTCTACTCTACTCTACTCTACTCTACTCCTATACTTTACTTCTATACTAGATAATTTCTCATCTCCCATTATATAGTCCTCCTAACAGTAACACACATCTCAAACCTCATGCTCTTCTCAATTTAGATTATCCATCAGCACACAACTGATATACAACCTCCCATACTAAAAAGGACCACTTGAATAAAGGATCATTTGCGTGGCACGTGCGTCATCCCTTTAAGGGATTTTCATTAGTATTGGTAACACGTCCTCCTAATATTTTGGAACGGAACCCTCTATGAACTTTGTTTTACTATTCTGAGTAGCTAGGTAGGATCTTCCCCTATCCAACGATACCAAGATCATCAAAATCAGCCAAGGTGTTACGTAATTATGACGTCATAAAGTACTTTCGGATTGGAAAATCAGGCAAAATTGCTTTATGGCAAAAATGACCACCAAATCAAAATTTCGCTATAAACGTTATAAATAACGGATTTTCACCGGGTTTGGGGGGGCAAATTAAGAAGGGAAATGATGATTCTAACATGTCTTGTAAGTTCGAGTCTTATAACATGCATACATTTTTCAAAATGACGACTTTTTACGGGATTTTACCTCCCCCCCTACACCCCACCTTTGACTGCCTGCCTAACCCCACCTTAGTTGGCACCCCTCTATTTTTTTCATCAAACTGACCACAGAGGATGTAAAAGAGATTACCCAAATGCCTTGACTTGGGTCGGTTTCTTTAAATGCGTTTTTATGAAGCGGGGAAAAAACCTTAGGGGTGCAACAAATAAAATGCCTATTGAAATTTGATTCCAACTGCCTATCCATTGCAAATTATCTGACAGAAACCAGATTTAACACTATTTTGACATACACATGATACATGGATTTATTCATGCAGGGGGACGTCTCAACGGAGCAGTCATTCGTATTGGTGACGATCCAGAAAGAAACAACCCAGAATGCGATACCGTGTCAACAGAGGAAATTGCAGCTGACCAACTAATCATAAAGCGGTGCGATTTATCTGGACGATATCTTAGTATTCAGGCTCTTCCTTCAATGGTTCTTACACTTTGTGAGGTTAGAGTGTTTGAAAATCTCAAAGTATTCACAGGTGAGTGTTACTGCGATGCCCACGGTTGTACTCACATTACTACGAAGCTTTATTTATATCATTTCGGGTTGCGGGTCGAAATTTCGACATATTTATAGCGAAATTTCGGGTTAAAATTCATAATGCGAAATGTCGGCCTTTTTGTAATGCAAAATTTGCGTGCAACCCGAAATTTGACAAGGACGAAATCTCGCATTAATCACACTTTTTCACGGTATTGCCCATCTCCATCGCTGACTGACGTAATATTGGAGGCATACTGTATTTAGCGATTGTTTAGGCCTACATTAGATGTTAGTACAAGTTCTGCTTAATTGTATCCTCGTGGACATGATTTGCAAGGTTTTGATCACGCATACGCATGATTTGTTTGTTTATCACGATATCTTGGGAAGCTTACTTTATTGGTACAAGTTTATATCATAAAATGTTAAGCTTAGGGTTGTAATTCAAACTACCTATAAGGAAAGGGGTACCTATTAGTGCTGAGCGGTACGCAAAACTATTTTCTGAAGGGCGAAATTTCGACTTATTCTATCACGAAGTTTCGCCGTACGTTAAGGCGAAATCTCGTGATACGTAAGGCGAAATTTCATGTGACGTATGTCGAAATCTCGGGTCGCAAGTCGAAATTTCGGGTCGCCACTCGAAATTTCGCCCCGCAAGTCGCAACCCGAAATGATATAAATAAAGCTTCGTACATTACCATGATAAAAATGTGCCTGCCTTTTGGGATGGTTTTTTACAGACTTTGGCTTAGCGTACAATAGTAGAGAAATTTGTTTTAACAAAACCAATGTGAGTACAATTGAGTGCTTTTCTATCGAAAATGGTATACTGATGGATGGATGTTTATGTCACAAATAGGTATAAATATGGGTCACAATTTCATAGTCTGAAAGCCACATACACGAACAATATTGTGAAGAACCTCCGGCTGTGTTGTGTTCTATCAGATTAAAATTAATCTGAAGTTTGTTATAAAATTGGATAGATTGAGCCCATATTTATTGATCGAGCTATGAGGTGTAGAAATATTGGGCGAGACACAGTCGAGCCCAATATTTTAAAACTCATAGTGAGACCATTAAATATTGAACGAAAATTGTCCAATTTTATCATTATTTTGCTCAGGATCCAAGTTTTTCTACACTTTGATCCTTCAAAGCATAATAACGTAGAAACATAGCTTATAGTATAGAGCGAAACAACTGAGAAATAACATCATGACTTATCTTCTGTTGAAAATTGCATAGGTGTGTAAAGTGTAAAGACTCCATATTTTGCAACTTTTTTGTATTATAACACATGTAGTGGACGGCACTTTCACTAGTCGTGAACTAATTTATGATTTCTGTTTCTTAAGAATTTCCTTTACTATTGCATTAAAAAAGGAATGATTTTCATCCACCTTCAAATCAATAAATTATTCTTTTCAGAGATCCCACTTACTGGTAGAAAAGTATCTCAAAGCAGCCTGTCTAGCAATGGATTACCTAACCGTGCTATAGACGGAAATACTGATGGCAATTATGAAATCGGACAGTCGTGTTCACATACGCGTAAGTGTATGACTGAAAAGGTCCCAAAACTTTATGAAATCTTATAAGCACTTTTGTAAGTGACATACCCTGTTCAATAATTAATTGTCTTGTCCCCAGTTAAGTTGTCCCATTAGTAAGTGTTATAGAACGAGCCCAAAGGGCGAGTTCTATAACATATTTATCGAATAACCACAAGCGTATCGTCAAGGGAGTATGGTTTTTTCACAAAAGTGTGTCTAGACAGGGCTTGTTATCAACATTTTAATTAGGATACCATCACAGTTTTTAGCTCCAAAACAAGGTTATTTTTGCATTGCCACTGGCAAAGGTTCCTAATCAGACCAATTATATATAAGAATTTTCTTTATTTGGAGAGGTCATTGTATCCCATGGTGCTGATGTTATAGAAACAACAGAAACACGAGTGATCAATTTTTAGGCCTGGAAATTTTGACTGTCACAAACAAGCAAGACAAGCTGCACGTACTACTGAAATATAGTCAAAGAAACACATTATTTGTTATAGACCGAATGGACTAAGGAAATGCAAAATTTGAATTTCATCCTAACAAGGATATGGGAGTAGTTGACCATATCGGATAAATATTATGAAAAAACTGGTCTGACTTGGAAACCCAGTGATATCTGACCTAGGACAAATTATAATCCATGATGCTTGGGACAGTTTTGGGCAACTATAGAATTCCCTTGTGGTTGTGGTTATGGATGTGATAAATGAAACAAACATTCAACAAATTACGGTATTTCACATTGCATATCCTTGATTCGTAAAAATCTAATTTAACCCTATTTAACCCGAGGGGCCATATGGCACGTAATTGCTTTTTCAGGCTGTAGCAACAATATCTAGACATGTGAAATCAAATACAGTGCTCAGAATGGTTGATTTATGACCCCAAAATAGAAATACATTCTTTTTACCCAATTTGTCTATCTTTAAAGCATGATTTAATGGCTTAAATGGCCTGAAACCATGTGATTTTGTCCAATTTTAGGCCAAAATTTAGCTCAAAAATTGGGACAAAAATTGTCATAAAATTATGAAATGTTTATCAAATAAAATAATTTCTTTTGATTTGAAGAGATAATTATACTGGCTTCCTCAATAGAACCTAAAAATATATACTTTTTGAACATAAGTAGCCAATATACTGACTTAGATTTATGAAAAATTAGTTTTAAACAAGAAGCTCATTAATTATTCATGAGCTAAATTGCATATGATTTGCATAATTGATTATGCATCCTCATTTTCAGAAAGCTGAATGTCCAAGCTATCCAGTGATGTGCAACTTCCAATACCATTGCAAACGAGTCTCATTAAAAGCGCACCATATAGTTCCTACTACCCAGTGCACACAATTCATGCCATTTTGGGGCGGGTTAAATAGGGTTAAGTTTTTGTTTCTTCTGTTTTTATGTCAATCTTTCAGTATCACACATAAAAATTGTGTCCCTCGGATGACACTCCAGATTGTCTAGCATGTTTTACTCTAGTATTCCGACTAGAGTGAAACATGTTAGACCCTCTTGAGTGTCATCTGAGAGACAACATTTTTCTATGTGATTCCTTTCAAAATGAAAAATTAGCCTTGAAAAGATGTTAAATTTGGCCAGCCTGGAAAATAACATTTGTTACACATCTGTGATCTTAAATTAATCCATTATGGTGACTGTTTGCTGCCCTAAATGACCCAAACCCAAACATGATTTGGGTGGCTATTGATATTGGTAATACTTTAAATCGTGAAATTTGTTCCAAAAAAATACGTTTGAATTATGGCCGAGCGGTTAGAGCACGGGTCTCGTAATACAGAGATTGTGGGTTCGAGCCCCGGGCCGGGCGGTTTTCGTCTCCTTGTTTCCTTGAGCAACAAACTGTACTTTACAGTCACGTAAAGCCATGGGTCCCCTGTACGAATAGACTCCTTCATGGGGTATGCCGGGGGGTATGCATGTTATGCAAGTACTTGTATCATTGATTGATTGATATCTACTTGTACTCCAGAATCAGAGCAAGGTCCATTTCCGTGGTGGATGGTTGACTTGGACGAGTCGTTTCAGGTGAATAAGGTCATTATTTACAACAGGGACAATTGCTGTGGTAAGAAAGTATTATGCACCGACTTTCTCTTTAAAGAATAACATTTAACCAATTTCAAAGAATATTTACTCATTTTGTAGTTTTTAGTATAAAATAAGACGGTGTTATGGCGTTACGTGAATATAATTTTAAACACACTTTTGATTTAAAAGAAATATAAGGAACCTCTTTTTTTCTTTAAAAATGTTTTTTTTTTAGCAATTTGCACTTATTTTGTACATCATCCCTTAAAATCTCGCTAATGGGTGACACTTGTAAATTGTCCATGTTTGTTTATATTTCCCAAAAGTGGGATTTCGGAATCCTACTAAAATACCTAATTGTTGCTATTTGATATTTATAAAGTATATACAATATAGCTGACTAGCCTGAGAATAAAATATTTAAAGTTTTCAATTTTGTAAGGATGGAGTTCTTGGAATTTGTTGGGTTCCAAAACAGTTAACATTCACTTTTACCGATAAATCAATAGACAATAATCTAGAAAAATTTGTCGAGTTATCCGAATTACAATTTTTATGTAAAGACATGTCCGTTTTTTCCACAGCGGAACGACTAGAAGGAGCGATTGTGCGTCTTGGCGATGACCCCGGCCGTTCTAATAACCCACGCTGCGGAACTGTGACATCTCAGCAAATCATGATTGGACCCGAGATTATCTTTTATTGCGATATGAGGGTTGGGCGATATCTCAGTATTGAACAGACGAGGTCTAACCCACTAACACTTTGTGAGGTGAAGTTATATGGAGATAAATATATTTACACAAGTAAGACTTTTACCACTTTTGTGTGGAAAAATATAAAAAATATGTATTTTTGAATGCCGTTGTGATTACAACTGAAAGCCAAAAAGAAGTCAAGTTAACTCCCAAAAGGGAGTCCAGCAAATTTTGACTCTATGTTATTGACTCCATTTGGGGAGTCACTTGACTCCCATTGGGAGTCAAATATAATGACTCTCCAAAGGAGTCACTTAAACTCTTTTGAAGAGTTGAGATGACTCAGAATGAAAAGTTGAGGTGACTCCTACTTAGGAGTCAGTTCGACTCTTTTTCCAGAGTCCAGCATCAATGACTCTCATGAGGAGTCACAGTCACGTTAACTCCAATGAGAGTCATCGTGACTCCTCAGGAGAGTCAACGTGACTCCTCAGGAGAGTCATGGATACTGGACACCCTTTTAAGAGTCACTTGACTCCCTTTTGGCTTTCAGTGAATAAGTTAAAAAAGTGTTATATCTATACTTGAAAGTATTGTTTTCTTCAATCATTTTACTTATTGGATGTTGATGAACAAAATCAAATGACACAAATATCCTTGTAACTATTTTAGTTATAGGGTGTTAATATTATTGGAGCCAAGAAACTTTAGTATTGAGTCCGGGGGGGGGTAACTTATATTGGTGACCGGGTAACCACCCGCATGCTACACAGGTTCTGAAGGTGACCCTAACATTTGCAAGATTATCTGAGACCATAAATCGACCACATTGAATGGATATTAGTACCTTATACGGGACTATACCTGTTAAAATAAATACCCTATCTAAGATCATACGCAATGCAAATGTGACAGAATAATCATTACAAAAAAAAGAGTAATAATAATGTACTCCATTTGAACAATCATAATAGTAAGAAGTGTTTCTAGGTATTTGAAGCATTTGCATTGGCAATTT
>JXSR01S068890.1:44202-61190 GCA_000969725.1 Ophiothrix spiculata
AAAGCGCTCTTTCGGGGTTGGTTCCATATGGATCCCCCACTTGACCTCTAACGGGCATGTGGAGGACCTTGACCACTGAAGTGTTAAAGAAAGGATTGCGTGCGGGTCACGGGAAACATACTTTTTTTGGGGCGTAATTTGAAGAAAAAAGCATGTTATCAAGAATGCCATCCTCGAAACATGGCTATCTTTAAACAAGTGTTGGAAAAATAAGGCTTATAGTGCAAGCATAAACTGAATAAAAGTCGAATACCAGAACACATCTAGAAGACAGGCAGAAATTCAGCTGTTGATGTATTATTCAATAATATGCATAGGTAACAACCAGAAAAAAACTTCCAAATAAAAAGGATATGTTTAATTGTTTATGATGATGTCATTCTTGATCACATTCTTTTTCTTCAAATTATCGTTGGAACTGGGAAAATGTCCCATCACCTAATACTCGTACAAAGGCAAATAGGGACATTACAAATCGATGCCACTGATTAAGAGTGGCGGATTTTTTTTTTATTTTTTTTTATTTTTAGTTTTTGAAGCATGTAGTGTTGAAATTTGTATAACTTCCATCTAAGACAAGGTTTACCTAAAATACAACATTTAAAAAAATATCACTAATTACTTAACAAACATAGTGTATTTAAAACATATTAAGCTCTTAAAAAAATCAATTTCAAGAGACTCTCATACTGGTATAAACATTTATATAATGCAAATGATACACACTGTACTTGTTAAACAAAAACTGTTAGTCAGTTTAGTCGTTAGGTCATTAACACTCAGGTCTCGAGAGGGGCACTCAAGTATAATGCTACCGGTGTAGCAGGAATGTAAGTCCTCCGTTCTTATTGTCCGGATTGTACAGTAAAGGATAGGCTAACAACTCTCACGCAACATTAGTTTCACCCTTTACTCCGTTATGGTCTATGGAAGGCAGACTACCATTTCAGGGGGGCTATGATTCCTTTCACATCAGCATAGCATGACCGACAAAGAAAAAAAGTGAATTAGGGTTGTTTTTGAGGACTGGTTCACGTGATTCACGGGTGATTCACGTGACACCGTGTAAGGTATCTAAAAAAGCCATTTTCAAGAAATACGGTACTTTTTAAACCCTAGTGTGAACATGGTAACGGTAAAATCCCGATTTAGGGTGTGAATAGGAGATACAATTTGGCTTCAGAAACAATCACCCTAAAGGGTGTGTTTTGAAACACCGTGGTCACGCTATGCCTGCAACATTATACTTGAGTTGCTCCTCTTTATGAGGGGCATTTGTAACTCTTATTTACTTGAGCAATCGGTGTTTATACCGTTTAATACATTTTTACAATGGAAATTGCACCTTAAAATTACATTTTGGTGACCGATAGGTAAACCAGAGAAAAAAGTTTTCACAAAATTGTCATTTTTGAAAAATTCAACTGATATGTGAATTATTTTTAGGGGCCTTTGATAGACATGGGAGACCAAAAAGGCAACCGTTCTTGGCCGGGCGACCCTATACTCTTCTTTCCACTGATAAATGTCAGTCTGAAGACGATAAATAAGGGGAATAATTTGCGATTTAAAATTGAACGAGCTGTTATTAAGCATTCTACTGTTGTAACTAACAAAAAGGAAATAAATATCCACAGGCCCAATCTAACCACGTAGATTTTTTCTTATGATGCAACGAATCGTCAGACGTTTCATTAACGTAACAAACGTTATCCTCATTCTTTGTTGTTAACGTATCTATCTTTTCTTTACCAAGGTCACTTATTTTAGAATCAAGTACACTAATTATTTCACTATTTCTGATGGCAAGAATCCTATTAAATTCGCCAATTTTTTCATCAAGTGTATTACGTATTTGTTCATCAAGTGCAATAGTCTTTTCATCAAGTACACTATCAATTTCACGATTTTTTTCATCCAATGTATTCCGTATTTTTTCATCAAGTGCAATAGTCTTTTCATCAAGTACACTGTTTAGTTTACTCTTTGTATTATCTAGTGCATTATTAACTTGATTAACTTTTTCATCAAATGTACTTATTTTTTCATCAAGTAAGCTAATCTTTGTATCAAGTACACTATTTAATCTACTATTTTGTTCATCGAGTAAAGTAGCGATTTTATTTATGTTTTGTTCAATAACAATGTTAAATTGATTAAGCTTTGCATCATTTACACTATTAAATTTGATGATTCTTTCATCAAGTACACTGACTTTCATAATAAGTGCATTATCTTTTGTATCCTTTTCATTAAGTATACCATTTAATTTCCCGATTTCTTCATTAAGTACACTGATTTGATCTGTGATATTGGCCCAATACATTGTTGCTAAAAGAGTTAAACATGTAAACATTGCTGATAAAAACGCAATTCCGATGCATCCTAACACTAACATCGTGTTGCATTTCCCGCTTTTGTTTTCATCAAGTTCATCTGACTCCGCCAAACTAACCTCATTTTCTGCTGCTGCTGCTGCGCTTCTTGATGGAGTTGCTGATTTTCCTATTGTGCTGTGAAGTTAACAATATATAATAATTGACAGAAATTGGTCTGCTATTTGAAATTAAAGATCTTTGTGTCTACACATTGTTGTGATATTTTTTCGATACAGTTGAAACCGTAGTGATTATATAAAAGTGTCAAGAATATTGAAGGACAATTGTCATGATAGCGAAATGGAAAAAAATGTGATAAAATATACCAGATGGCACATATACCTTGACATTATATTCCCATAAGACCCATCACACATTGGTTTGTACAATTTTTGTCTCTGAAATGACTAGTTTGGTAGCTTTTACTGTGCACCCTAGTGCGCTGCATGTAGTGTTTCTTTTTTCAATAAAATTGGGCTCGTTTATGTTTTTGCAATTTGTAATAGATACCCGAGGTTAAAACTAAGTTGCGCTATTGTAGGTGACAAATGCACACAAAAAGCTACACGTAATCACCAGAGTCAAATTGTATTTTTAATATTATGAGTATCGTTTAGTAAAGTTAGACAAAAGGCAATGACAAATTCCTTCGCATTACAAACGATGAGTCCATGTGGGACCTCTGCAACGCAAGTTTTGACATTAAATAAGAGCTAACAACATACCTTTGATGAAATGGCCCAATCCATTTCTTGCTATTTTCTGGTGGAGATGCTGGAAGCCTATAAGGAGATACTTTTCCTAAACTGTCTATTTGCCTCATCAATTCTTCGACTTGCAGCCTGCTTTCTCTATCATCTGCATCATTGTTAAAACCAACATATCTTCCGCTGCATTTCTTTATCAAATCTTTGACCTTTGGATGTGCATTTTGCTCAACAAATGTTTGTATTTGTAGACCACGCAGGTAATCCGTCGAGGTCAATAAAACAATTCCATGGCTGTAAATTAAAAAGTTCGTATTTGAAAAAAAAAAAATGCAATCATTTAGTGTTTTAAAAGAATAGTAACTCGTATTGAAATATCATAAACGTTATTGTGACGGGGTATAGATAGGTTAGCCCTCTTCCTATCTCTCCGTCTGGGGTACCAATTTGCCCTGTGAGGTAGGGCACCATTGTCCCTGTTTTGACTTAAAACTGGTCGTATGCCTACAAAACAAAGTATGAAAAAGATTTGATTATATGATATTTTTGAAAAGAATATCTTGTAATTGACAATATCAATTTGAACCATTGAAGTATTAATCTTTACAAACGAAAAAATATTTTGTACAATTAGCTTACTTATGTAATTCAAAAACTCTATTTTGATGATAAGGCCGAAAACATACTCGGCCTCCAAACAAAATTTTCGCTACCAAAGATTTGGTCGTGACGTCAAAATGACGAGTGATTCTAAACAAAATAACTTCAACGCCGAGTTGAGACCAAAGAAAATTTCGCGCTAGATTGCACATGCTATTGAATTGCCATATACACTGGACCAAATGTTTGCTACCCGTTCATACTTTAAGTTCGATGGCAAATATTTGGTGACGTCACGACCAAATGTTTGGTAGGAAAAATTTTGTTTGGAGGCCGAGTATGATTTCGCCCTAACTCACACAAGAAGATCCGCTCTTGTGTGGAAAATTTGTTAAACGCATAGCCAAAACATCAATGAGATATTTCTCTTGCGGTAACGTGAGCAGGAACAATAGAACTTGTCCATATCACTCCCAAAAAAATCCAAATTCAGTGTATTGACTAAGCGGTGAGGTGCCTTAGTCGAACCGTTCAAGCCAACCGAAGGGGGATAGTTATCATGGTTTTGACTTTGATTGGTGCTAAGATATAATTATTGAGTTCTTAGCAAGAGCTAAAACAATTTGGTTCTAAGTAAGACAAGCGAAACAAGTTGATTATTATGTAATTATTAGAAAATACCTGTAAACTTTAGAGCCAAAAATAACTCCAATTCTATCAAGAGTATCTGCAACTTCTTGAGGAAATCTATCCGAGAGGGTGATAACGAAGAGAAAAACGTGTGGCTTAATCTCAGATACATATTCTCGAATTTTATTTTCAACATCTAAATTCCTAGTGTCACAAAATCCAGGCGTGTCAGCAAGTCTGATCTTTTTTCCATTAACTGTTTTGGTGTAGTCGGTAACACGACTAGTTTGTGATACTGCTGCTGTCGCGCTGTCAAATAGATCTCCGCCAAGAATGGTATTGCCTGTACTGCTCTTGCCTGCTCCGGTATGACCCAGCATAACGATTATTTTCTCTAAAAGTAAAACACAAAATGTCTTATCAGAATCATTTATCATAAAGAATATGCAAATACATGTACTTCAAGTAATGCTGTTATTTTCAGCAGCCTAACAGCAGGGCTGAATGCCCCCGAATGCCTGGGCTGGCTAGAGTTACCCATCGGGGAAAAGAGGAGAGAAGGAAAAGGGAAATGGAAAAAAAAGAGAAAAAAAGAAATGGATTACGAAGACAAAGGGGAAAAGAGACGGATAATGTGATGATCGATTTTGTCACTTTTTCAAATTTACTTAAAACAATTCTCATGTACTTAAATTGAAAAATAAACCTTACCGAGACAAACAATAATTCCTCTTCAGACACGCACTCCTCGTTACACTTCTTAACTATCCAATTATAAAGCGAATTAAAAGCTTTTTGCTGACGAATTTGACGAACAACGTAGTGGGTGATAAAAAGAACATCCACTTTCTTTACATACTGGGTGTCCAAAAATGATAACATGTAGACAAATTTCTAAACACTTTAGGCCGTTTCAAAGTATAACGTTTGTGACCGAAACATTGGAAAACTTTACTTTTAAATGGCTAGAACTTAGGATAAATATTTCATCAACAAGTTTGTTGTTGATAATGGTGCTCACTGGTGGGGTCACGACATGTATATAGATATATAGATGTTACAAAATCAAATTAATCGCCAAAATCCTGAAAAAAGTCCATGCAACGTTCAGTAACGTTTGTGACATCGCACGGAAATGTTTTTTTGCTCCAAATGACTTCAAAGTAAAACAATCTCAGACATGTTGACAATTTTTTATAACATATTCACAACTATTTCATAAAAGTGGTAGAAAATTCTATCATCAAGATTTCTTTTAATGCAATGTTTTGTTTTGTAACGTTTGGTAACGTTTGTGACATATGTGTAACTTTTTGGTTACGTTTGTGACATTTTTGAATTGAAACATGTGCTCATTAATACGCGAATAGAAATACTATACAATTTCTACTTGGAAAATACTTTTCACATACCAAGAAACAAACGTATGACTGAAAAGCTGCTTATGTAGTTGAATAATAAAGCTGATTTTTTGCTTGAAGTCAAAAAAGTTTCATTTTCACTGGAATGACACTTTAGCAGTTTGAGCAACTAAACTTTACACACAATATAACTTGCCCCTCTTCAAAATTAAAGAAATATATATATTATCTCTGATTATATCTAATTTTTGAGTTATCACCGAAGTGCAACCATTTTGCATAGAATCGGACTTTGCATTCACCAAATTTGGTACATTTTTCCTTCATGATAATTATGATAATAAAACCCTCTTCAACTGTACGTGTTATGCAAATTAGGCACTTGGGAGCAATAGGCCACAACTTTGTGCAGCCGGTCACAACCAAGATGGCAACCGTAGGCTTGATTATGCACCTGTTAATAATTTCAAAATATGTCACGAAAAATTTACAATAATCTTGAGGTGAAAAATCAAGTCTAAGGTGTTGGAAAATCAAGGCTGTGGTCAGGTTGCGGTCGGCCGCAAAAAGCTGTGGCCAGATTGTGCTCCAATACCTTAGGGATATTACAATATTTTCTAGAATGAATTGTTTATTATGAACCTGTCAACTAAACTAAAATTATAAAAGATCAAGATCTAATCAAGACTTTGAGTAATGGATGCCCCCGCAGGGGGTGCCATTTGAGTCATTTATAAACCAAAAACAATGTAAATTATTGCAAAAAAATATAAACATTATCATTGTAAAAATGTACACCCCTATTCAAACATGAAATATTCCAAACCCAGTAAAGCTGTTCGCGCCAGATGTGCGTATACCTGCATCGCGCCGTAATTTTGAACGCGCGACTCCACTGCGTTTCACGCTGAACACACTGTCATCTATCGCCTCATAATGGATGGCCAAAATTCCTTACTATGAAGTAAAATCGCACTCAGTGACTAAGAATAATTGCAAATAATGTATCAATATCCAGAAAGGGATATTTATACTGAGACTTATAAGATATCACATATTGTCGTTGAAGGATGAATTTAGTGGTATATCGAAAAAAAAAAGAGTTACAGAGTTGTGATTTACTCATCTCTAAAATCATATAGAATCACACATGTTTCCCAAACTCGGTGTTCGATGTTCATGAGAGTCGGTGAAGGTATTTCGTAATTATGACGTCACAAAGTACTTGCAGACTGAAAATTCGATTCGGGGGGAATGTTTTTGTGTGTAAATTTTTAAATGTTTGATTTTCGTCAGATTTTTTTTCTAATGAATATATTTAAATGAAACGTTAATTCTAACATATGCCCTACAAGTTTCGGGTCCATACTATCACTATGCAGGTATTTTTTTCAAAATGACGACTTGAACATCCCCCCTTTATAACCCTTAGAATTTAACGGTCTATAATTCCCCGACCTTAGGGGGTATTTTAATCGCAGGACAAAGACGATCAGTTATACCGTAACCATTTAAATTAGTCAAAGTTGACAATTTGACCCCTGTGACACTTTATGAACCAAACGACTTTTTTACACCATTAAACGTTTCTAGTGATTTTTCAATCCAATTCATATCCCCAAATTGCACGACAATACCTTGTGCCATTGTGTACGGTACCGTAGTTGAGTTGAAACTTTTATCGTGAGAATCATATTGTTGACCTCGTAATCTCTGCGTGACCTTTGACCACTCGGGGATTAGGTGTGACAACAGTGACATAAATTGGAGATGACCCTAGTCCGTACACCTAAGTTTGATTATAAAATTGAGATTGAGCATGATGCAAAAAAATATTGGTCGAGCTATGCGTTTTACGAAGTATCGTGCGAGACGCGCACGGCCGAGCTCGAATTTTCTGAAACTCATAGATTGACCAATATATCTTTGAGTATCATGCGAAAAAATCCATCCAAGTTTATCATTACTATGTTCAAAATCTGATACTTTGTATTCTGTCTGATATCCCTGCCCGATTTGTTTTGGAAATCGGAGAGATCAGAACATCGGTCATTTTATGAAAGAGGTAAAAACATTAAAGTGCTGCCAGGAGAAGAAAGAAAGAAAGCATAGAAAGAAAAATAAGCAAGGAACTCGTCTAAAACAATACCCAGCCGAAGTCATAGGCAAGATAATTGCATAAAAGCATGGTCACTTTATTTTGCGATTTCATGCACCAGCAATAAACCGTTTGAGGTGTGGTAACCACCCATTCCCCCTAAGAAACACAGGGTTTAAAAACCATAGGGTCCCAGGTGCATTTTCTCAGTTATCATTTGATTACATATGTTTGATTTGTTATCGCATTCATATTTACACGAGCGTTATTATCATTATTATGATATCACGCGATTTCTAATCAGGCTATCATGTAGAAAGGTTATATTTATATATATATATAAATATATTTCCAAATTTTACCAGTCTTGCGAAATTCAATATCAATTTATCAGTTTGATCAAATAACAGCTCACCTACTAACCGACTGTTTAGATATTATAGACAATAATATCTGCTCACAATCTTTTTAAAATCATTGTTTAAAATCGGGGGTGTTTATTTTGGGCCGAGGTACTTTTTTGAGGGAGCATAGCTCCCGAAGAAAATATGCTTTCGAAGAAAAGTACCAACGCACAGAACAAACACCGACGATTTTAAACAATGACCGAAATAAAAGATGGTGCTATTAGTGTAATTATATATATCCTATATAAACCTATATAGATTTGATCTTAATTCTTCCTAATCAATCAATGGTTGGCTCTTACACGATGCCGGGTTCCCCCAAAAAAGCCTTGAACTATATAAATATAAAGTTTTATAAACCTTGAAGTATGAACGAAGATGCCGATTTAATAACTCAAATAAACCAATATGACTATACGGCGAAATAAAGTAGTCCGTTTTTTTTATCATAACACCATACCAAATCCTGCTAATAATATTTAAAAATATAGCAATCTTAATAAATATATTAATTATATTATCAATATAATTGATAATATTCTTCGCCACCAAAGAATGGGACTAGGGGACTAGTCAGCGTCAGATTACAGTTAGTTAACAAAAAAGACCTGCTCACTATTGTATTTAGATTGATCAAATCGTAAACTCTTCCTTTGCCTACTAGACAATGACTTTCATTGAAACACATTCCCATGCATGATATTTAGAACAATAACACTTGAAAGGTTATGTTTAAGCTTACTTTCATAAATCATATAAATTGCATTTAATGGTAATTAAAAAGGTTGGAAATCTATATAATAGTACTTACATTTCAACAAGTAATTAATTGGGATAGTCAGTTTCTGATGATAATAAATATTATTCATTTGGCCTTGCGTGACAAATAGGTCTCTCAAATATCATGGATCTGTTACATATTACCCTAAAAATTGTAGAAAACCTGCATTTTTGCTAAAAATTCTTTCCGTATTTGGGAAAGTTTGGTATCATATGAAAGGTCTATTTATACTCTATTCATGTACAAAAAGTGAAATTCTCATGATTTTAATTAATGAAGTTATACTTGAAAAAGCAATTAGGATTACATGCAAAAGTGCAAGAAAGTTACGATTTATAAACACTTGTATTATTAAAAATAAAAATGCTGGGATCATAATTTGTTGAATATACTTCAATGAGATATGTATAGTGCTAAAGCATGTATCGAGTGTTGACAAGTCATCCAAATTTTGTTGTTTCTTAATGGTTTATATGTCGGTAATTTTCCCTATACATTACTGTACAAAACATGCATTTACACTCGAAAACTCTAAAACGACATAACTTTGACTGAGTTGACGTAAATGGTAAAGGTTATACATTTTACAAAAGGACATTTGTCGAGGAATCCAATTATGTGATTTTTTAGGTATTGTATACATGAAAAATCTTTTGACCGATAAATGTCCCAAAAATTAATGAGTCGTTTTATAGATTTTGACCATCCTCAATATTTTTACCACAATGATATTGGTCACCAAATATATTATTTTATGGAAGGCTATCACTACATCCTTCAAGTAATGTTTGTGTCATCTGAATACACCTTTCCCCAACAAAATCTCATTGTGCCAAGTTGGTTGACCAAAATGCACATTTATTTTATTTTGCACCCTGTATAATTTTTACCCATCCCTAAAAATTAGACTTATTCTGGTAAAATTGAAATCCTCGGAAAGTAAGCTTTCCAGCAATGTCTAAATTTGTAGGTTTTAAGTGTATATATTCAGAGTTACGATCCATTGAATACAAATTGGCATGGTTTTACCAATGTTTTTGTGTGAAACAAAAAATATGACCAGTTAATGACTTACGTCCATTTAGATAATGACATTTTGAAATCAAAACCTGATTTAGATCTACGTATAAATTTTTGATAGATATACGGATTTTTGAAAATTCTTGATACTCTTGAGCAGAATGCATCCTTTACGTAGAGCATGGGCGTCATTTCAGGGGGGGGGGCAGGGGGCACGTCCCCTCACGTTTTGAATGGTGGGGACACAATATAAATGCCCCCCGGTTTTACGGTTTTGAATTCAAACGATTTATAGGCAAATTTATTCACATTTACCCATAAAAATACGTGTAAGGAACACCATTAGAATGCAAAGAAAAAAAACACGTTAGGGCCCACTTGATATCCGCCGGGGGGGGGGGGGGTTCCGCCCCCTGAACCCCTACACTTCTAAATGAAATGACGCCCATGCCGTAAAGGCATCCGTATTAGGCTCAGTCACATACAACTGATTAGAGCTAAAACTGCGCGTAACGTATAAAAAGTCCAGATACTTCAGTGTGACAAACGGACACCACCGTAGGATGAATTGAACGTACAATAACGGACACAGCCGTACGGAAAACAGTGGGACGTACCTGTAAAGAACACATGACGAACAGCAAATTATAAAACGAATAGTTGGTTTTTGTACGTTATGCGTATGTTTGACTCTGTACCTTAAGGCTCTGTCACACATCACCGTATTGAGCAAAACGTCCTAACGTACTTAATCCCACTATTGTTTGGGTTAATACATTGTTATTCGTCATGTGTTCGTTGGAAATACGTGTAATACATTATCCATACGGTTTATCCGTTATGTATACGTTCATTTCGTTATCCATACGGTGGTTATGTGTACGTTTGGCTCTGTACCTTAAGGCTCTGTCATACATCACCGTATTGAGCCAAACGTACTTAATCCCACTATTGTTTGAGTTGATGCATTGCTGTTATTTGCAGGTTATTCGTCATGTGTTCATTACTTTATTGTGGTTGGACTCGGCAGTGGATGGTCTTTGGCGGTATATGACATCTTAAGAGGTTTTTAAGATGTCATATGTCAGAAACCACTCTACATTCACCAAAGCCCTATTTTTGTAAACGGGGAGGTGGGGGGGGGGGGGGGGGGGGCGTTGAAGGATCATTTTGTGTGTGCTTTACTTCCAAGTATTCTATTGGCGCAGTTAAGTTTAACCAAGACATTCAATCACCTGCTTATCACTTTATTACCTTGACCTTGACCAAGGCGAGGTCAAATCAAATTTGACCTAATAATCACATTTTGACCTATTTGTATTGTTGCCCCCTTATCAAGACATGAGAAAATTGATCACATTCGGAGTTCCAGTTTACATCCAACAAGTTTACCTATCAAATCTGACTATTAAAAAGCAACATAAGTTTCTAGATATTTTCCTCATAAATTGACCTTCAGATAAAAAAGTGGTAAAAATATTTTTATTCTAACTTTACGAGCAACCGTGTATGTTGTCTTATTGAATGTATCATAAGTAGTCAAAACCATGTTCTTGGCCAAATTTTCTCTTGGTGTTAGGCTTAAATTATGTATATATTTCATAGAAAACAAGGCGAAAAAGAGAATATCGGTAATCTCATTTCAAAATTGCGGTTGAAAACCTATTTAAGCACAAGTTCCCCAGCAAATATGTTTCCGACTAATTTTTGGCTCAGATAAGAAAACCTAAGCACAGATGCATTACTGTAAAAAATATTAGATCCAGATGGATCTCATCCTTTTTTACATACAATTTGATACATAAAGCACATATGGATGCAAGACTGACCCTAGTCCACTGTCTAAAATCCCCCCACATGTAAATGGCTTTGAGGATAACCAGAGGAATATTCCATACCAGATAAGAGAGTGGGCATGCTTCAAAATTATAAAGTACGGAGCTTTTAATGAGATCCTGCCAAAATACAGTTTTATGCACTGGGTTTAAGTGAGTTTGAAACTGTATTAAATACACCAAGTTATCCAATGTTTCAAAGTCGCTTTAAATATCCATTTTCATGCATAAAATGTAATAAATAAATAATTTGGTGACCATTTTGGATCACATTTAAACTCAAGAATAGATTTTAAATACAAACACCATTATTTGCTTCTGTTATTACCATCAAAGTCATTTACCATATGTGTGAAGCTCTGGCATAATGAGCGGAAAGTCGCGATTTTCAAAATTTAGTTTATGGCATATTTTAATTCTCTATAATCTCAGCTTTCGAATGATATATAATATGTCATACTTTCTTTCTACAATTTTCATTTAGAGATAGAAACACAAGGCAGTCCACTCAAAATCTGGCAGTAAAAAACTGTCGCAAATCGATTTTAAAATTACTATTAACTATAGTGTATAATAGCAAAACGCGATCAATTACCCGTGAATAAATACGCTTTCCGGCGTAATTGACCTTCAGAACGCGAAATATAGGTTAACACTAATGTATTTATTTGTTTTATGTCAAAAAACGAAATTTGATCTTTTCATCATATTTTTACTTTAGCAGCCATTTATTCAAAATCTTCAATCGCGACTTTCCGCTCATTATGCCAGAGCACCACACACATATAGTCGGCCTCACAGCCATAAACGGATGGGAACAGGTGTTCACTTTGTGTTTGAAGTTGATTCTAGGGTAAAATTTTCCGGGGAACACGATCCTGCCGACCGTTTTTTGAAAAAATGTGCCCAAAATGCTTTTTCCGGGGGGTGCTCACTTTTTGGGGGTCGAAATTACATTTTAAGTATTCGGTGGCCAAATTTGATAATCTTGGTGTCCATTTATATGTTTTTGATGATAAGAAATGTATTACAACCATTTTCAAAATTCAAAATGGCTGCCAAGTGTCCCAAAATTCAAAATGGCGCCCAAAATGGTAACCAAAATGGCATTTTTGAAGGTTAGTCCAAGAAATGCCAATTATCATAAATAATCAACAGAAAATGATATTAAGGGCTACAACAAGATCATATGTTTCCTAACTATGATGTTAACATGTTTAAAATTCAAAACGACACCCGTACCGAGATCCAAAATGGCCGCCAAAATATGTTTTAATGTGCAAAAATGGGTTAAAACGGCTAAATAACAGCATCAAGCACACCAATTATCATTAATATTCTACAGAAAATGACATTTAGGACTACAACAAGATCACTTGATCCCTAATGATAATATTAACATGTTTAATATTCAAAATGGCACCCTACCGAGGTCCAAAATGGCCGCCAAAACATGTTTTAATGTGCAAAAATGGGTAAAAACGCCTTAAAACAGCATCAAGCACACCAATTATCATAAATATTTTAAAGAAAATGACATTTAGAACTACAACAAGATCAATTGTCCCATAATTATGATATTAACATGCTGAAAATTCAAAATGGCACCTTACTGAGGTCCAAAATGGCCGCCAAAATATGTTTTAATGTGCAAAAATTGGTAAAAACGCCTGAAAACAGCATCAAGCACACCAATTATCATAAAAAATTTACAGAAAATGACATTTAGAACTACAACAAGATCAATTGTCCCATAATTATGATATTAACATGCTGAAAATTCAAAATGGCACCAGTACTGAGGTCCAAAATGACTGCCAAAATATGTTTCAATCGGGACAAAATGACTTAAAAACAGCATCAAGCACACTATATGTTCGAAATAATTGATGTAAAGTAGTTTTTAGAGTTATAACAGATATATTTGTTCCCAAATTAAGCTGTGAACAAGCTTAAAATTTCAAATGGCGCCTGTACTGAGATCCAAAGTGGCCCCCAAAATACATATTATTGCACCAGAGATGGGTTACACCAGGGTACATTTTAAGGTAGTTGAGGGGCAAGGCAATTTTCAAAGGGCAAATGAAAAATGCCTTCTATTTTAGGCATTTTGCAAGGGCATCTTGGCAACTTCAGCTAATCAGAAAGGGCATCAAGGCACCTTGTCATTGTAAAAGGGCATCAAGGCAAGTAATAGTAAAATAAGGGAAATTTAAAAGAAATGAAGAAAGAGACCACTTTATAATATAAAAAAAAACACGTAATCAACACAACTTTGTTTGTCTGGCGAATATTTTACTGCCCTGCAACGTGAAATCTACGTAGAGGGCGGCGCCATTGAATATCCAAATAGTCCACTGGATATCCCGCCTTTACATTGACGGCACCGGTTCTCGGAACGGAAAAACAAAAATAACCGCGGCGACTTTAAAGGTGCAATTTATGATTTTGATGTGGCCTCTTTTCTAGCTAAATAAAAAGAAGAGTACAACATAAATATATACTGAAAATTTCACTTGATTCCGACAGTTCGTTTCCAGCTACAAGTTTTTCAGCATTTTGAAAATCCTCATAGACTACTGTGTTGTAATTACTGTCGGGGCCCCGACAATAATTAGAAAATGACACATTTTTTCACTTTTCTCAAATATGCAAGCACATATGAAAGAATAGTTTGGGGATCGTAACATATACCACTTGAGGATTCTTATAAGCTAAAAAACTCAAATTTGATAGAAGTGACCTTGAGGGTGAAAAGTGGATCATGAATTGCCCCTTTAACTATTAATAGGACATATTTGTTCGCAACTTCGTGGAAACAAATGGTGCATTAAAGTATTGTAAACATGTAAGACGATTAATTAAACATTTTGGATTAAATTTGGGAATGTTTCCTATCAAACAACATCATTCCTTTATTCTTTTTTTTTTTTGCATGAAAAGGGCACTATATGGCAATAATATAAAAGGGCACGGCATGTGTGCCGTCGGTGCTTTTGTGTTTTTCTGGGCATCGCGGCAACAGTGTGGGGCACCGACGGCATTTGCCGTCGGTGCCGTCGGTTAAAATTTACCTTGGGTTACACAACTTTAAAACAGCATTGAACATACTATATTGTTCAAGATATTTGATGGAAAATGTTTTTTAGAGTTACAACAGATTTATTTGTCCCCAACTTAGGCTGTTAATTAGCTTCAGATTCCAAATGGCGTCTGTACTTGAATCCAAAAATGGCCTCCAAAATATGTTTAAATGCGCTACAAATTGGTAAAATGACTTAAACAACAGCATCAAACATACTATATTTTCATGATTTTTTTAATTTATTGATGGAAAGTAGTTTTGAGAGTTACAACAGATATATTTGTCCCTAAATTAGACTGTTGACAAGCTTAAAATTCCAAATGGTACCTGTACTGAGATCCAAAATGACCGCCAAAATATGTTTTAATGCACTATAAATGGGTTAATCGATTTTTAAAACTCATCAAACACAACATATTTTCGAGATATTTGATGACAAATGGTTTTGAGAGTTACAACAGATATATTTGTCCCCAAATTAGTTTATTAACAAGCTTAACATTCCAAATGGGGTCTGTACTGAGATCCAAAATGGCCGCCAAAATACAACACGTTAATACGTTAAACATGGGTTAAACAACTTTAAGACAGTATTCAACGCACTCTGTTTCAAGATATTTGATAAAAAAATGGTTATGATAGTTGCAACTGGTATATTTGTCCCAAATTAGGCTGTTAAAAAGCTAAAAATTCCATTGGCGTCTGTACCGACTGAGATCCAAAATGGTCGCCAAAATGTGTTTTAACTTTCCGTGCGCTATAGATCAATCAATCAATATTTTGTACTTGCATGACATGCATGCATACCCCATGAAGGAGTCTATTCGTACAGGGAACCATCAGCTCAATGTGACTTCTGAACCACGAAGAAACAAGGAGAACGAAAACCGCCGGGCCCCGGGGCTCGAACCTACAACCTCTGTATTAAGTGACCCGTGCTCTAACAGCTCGACTACGCTCCCCTCTCATGGGTAAAACAACTTTAAAACAGCGACAAACACAATATATTTTGCAAGATATTTAATGGAAAATGGTTTTGTGAGAAACAACAGCTTTTAAATCCAAAATATGGTGTGTAACTCTCAAAACTACTTTCCGGCCATTTGTCTTGAAGTCGCCACCCAAAAAAGGTGGCGATGTTACGTTTTTCCAAATTCAACTTGAATGAATTGATGGTATCTTTGCCAAATATGAAGGTATTGCTATGCTTTTGGTCTCATTTTAAAGCTAAATAAATACACTCCCAGCCCTGCAATGGGGAATACTCTAGCATTTTTAATGATGAAACTGTGACTTAAAGAATTCATGATGGGCAGGGTGGTGGAGGCGGGGAAAGCGGAGGCGGGGGAAGCGGTACACACAAACTCTATGGAAGTTAACATTTTTCAGTGTTAACTTCCAACTAGACAAATATATCTGTTGTAACTCTCAAAACTACTTTCCATCAATAAATTTAAAAAATCATGAAAATATAGTGTGTTTGATGCTGTTGTTTAAGAAGTCATTTAACCAATTTGTAGCGCATTTAAACGTATTTTGACGGCCATTTTGGATTCAAGTACAGACGCCATTTGGAATCTGAAGCTAATTAACAACCTAAGTTTGGGACAAATACATCTGTTGTAACTCTAAAAAACATTTTCCATCAAATATCTTGAACAATATAGTATGTTTAATGCTGTTTTAAAGTTGTGTAACCCATCTCTGGTGCAATAATATGTATTTTGGGAGCCATTTTGGATCTCAGTACAGGCGCCATTTGAAATTTTAAGCTTGTTCACAGCTTAATTTGGGAACAAATATATCTGTTATAACTCTAAAAACTACTTTACATCAATTATTTCGAACATATAGTGTGCTTGATGCTGTTTTTAAGTCATTTTGTCCCGATTGAAACACATTTTGGCAGCCATTTTGGACCTCAGTACTGTACCATTTTGAATTTTCAGCATGTTAATATCATAATTATGGGACAATTGATCTTGTTGTAGTTCTAAATGTCATTTTCTGTAAAATATTTATGATAATTGGTGTGCTTGATGCTGTTTTAAGGCGTTTTTACCAATTTTTGCACATTAAAACATAT
>JXSR01S068891.1:9786-23053 GCA_000969725.1 Ophiothrix spiculata
TTACTAGCCAGCCTGACCACCACTCCACCGACTTGCATCGCTATACGCCACACCAGTTCCGAGAAATGAGCCCGGACGGACGGATGGACGGACGGACGGACAACCAGAAAATATAATGCCTCTGGCGGAGGCATAATAAAAAGCAAACATATATGTGCCCCGCCGCGGCAAATGGGTGCAGTTGTCGGCTCCTACATGTTGCTCATTGTAGCATTTATATATCTGATGCATACAAATAGCATACATCAGATATGCTACAAGGAGCAACATGTACGAGCCGACAACTGCACCCTTTTGTCACGGCGGTCCACATATAACATGTCTCCTAATGCGATCAATATATCAAACAATTACGGGATTAGATTTCACAATAGACTTCACAAATGTTAACAGGTTTGAAAGGGAGAAAGAAAGATATAGATATATAATAAATACACAAAGTGTCCCCATCTATTAGACATTACTATAGACATCTTTTCTATAAAAATACTCTATAAACCTTGAAGTATGCAACAAGCAATCAGACTCCCTTACATTCTACAACATTGTGAACTAGTGGTTTTGTATTGTGTAAGAGACTAGTAATGATTGATTAGGATTGATTAAGGCCGGATCACTGCGTATTAATATATTTTTACATGAATTCATCATAATTTTGGTATTATTTTGGGCTAATTTTTTTGCTAATACATGGACAAACATTGTAAATAAATTCATTTGAATATTCAGCAAGATTTGGTACGTTGTTATGATTCGAGAAATTAGGACTAATTTACTTCCTCGTATGGTCATATTGGTTTTTGTGCGTTAATCGGCTACTTGTTGCATACTTCAAGATTTACAGAATGTATGTAATTAAATCTTCAATTCAATCCACTTACTTGCAAGCGCTGACAACAGACTGCTTCTGTACCACAGCATTTCTATCAAGATAACAATCACCATTATCATGGCAGTAATTAAGTGGACACACCTCTGAAAGAGAGTAAAATATATTTGATTCCATCAAAATACTTGCTTGTCATGAAGTATGGGGAGAAATGGCAAAAACAAAGTAATAGCTTTCCGCAAATAACATTTAACACAATGATTGGTTTTTAAACCCTAAGGTCCGTATGTTCAAAAGAGGTTTATGATTTAGACTCTAGGTTTAAAGTTAGACCAGGTTCAAGTGAATTTTTGTTTCACAGATAAACATATTTTCCAAAACCAATCTTGTGTTGTTTGTAATATTTTTAGGTGAATCTTTAATTTTGAAAGTTGTTGCAGCTCAAAAACGCTACAAAAGGCTTTTTTATGGCAGTAGAAATTTCGACTTAGACCTGGTCTAACTCTTTAAACTCTGTTGTGCATACAGACCAAAGGACCCTAGCCATTCCATAAATATCTGTATCCTGACCATGACCAACCGGGTTCTTATATGGGCTTTCAACAAAATTTCCAAATCACTATTTACGCATATCACTTGTTTTGATTTTGATGTTCCTGGCTTTATTATCTCCCAAAATTTGTTTGAATTATACCAATCATCAGCATTCGACACAGGAATATTCTTTATGTCTGCCATAGCATCCAACATTTATGGGCGATACCATAGTTGATGAAAATTGCAATCAAATTCACAAAAATAGAGTAGCAATTACTACTTTCATGTAAAATAAAGCAAATTAACCTTTCAACCATGGGTTCAAAGACTGAATGATGTCTTCTGGTGTAAACAAAACCCACTAAATTTTTTTATGTAAATACATGCTGGTTGAAAGACGCATCTGGTTTATGACACAGGTGCTAATACCTGCTAACCGATAGCTGCAGGGTATACGGATAACGGTATACTACAATCAAGGAAAAAGTTGTTAGAGTGGATGAGTTCTTTGTGTCCATTCAACCGTTTATAGGAGTAGCAATTGCAGCAAATGATATTCTAGTCAAATGTGCAAAGAAAATATCCTCTCCCTATACCCCTCCCCTCCACCCCAGTTTCAATGTTTGATAAAATAATGTCATTTGTATTTGGACCAACATTGAGTGGGGGAGCGGGGGAAACTTTGAAAATCATTGAGACATATAGCAAAATGTGCCAACACTTTTTTCCCTGATTGTAGACCATAGAGTTTCAAAGGGATTTATATTTGACATATGTCTTATCCTTAGAGTCATTTTATACTTGGCATTAGGCCTGGGACTTTCCACGTAATTTTCCGGGTACCCAAACTTATTTTCTGATCGGGTACCCGAACGTATTGATAGTTCAGAATTTACAATGTAAGAAAGGGAAGTTTGACGGGTCTACTATGACCATACAATGTCTCAATTACACAAAAAATTTGGATTTTTTTTTTTTGCCGATTGTGATGGCTCATGTTTACTTCGATCATTTGATGATTTTATCATAAATTTTTGAACACACAACTTTTTGTTCAAAATTGTATGATTTTATGTCCAGTTCGGGTAATCCATCGGCAGATTTTGTACCCGGGTAAGCTCATGACGGGCGGGTAACCGGGTGTTAGTCCAATGGCCTACTTAGCATTACTTTTATAATTTTACATCTTACAGTCGAGGAAAAGTATCTTACAACTAACATTAGAATTAGATCAAAATCACGTTTTCAGCCATTAACCAATGAAATTGGTGTATTCATGCTAAGGCCAAAAAAAATTAATTGTTTGATTGGCGTAACATAGAAAAAAAAATAGGGTAGGTAGGTCGGATTTTTTTTTTTTTTTTTTTTAATAATTTTTTTTAATTTTCTAAGTCTATGTTTCACATACAAGAACACAAAATATATGGCACATAGACAAAAACATCTTCATTTTTCTCTAACACATCTTTTATTTGTCATTTTGAATGTCCTGCAAGTTATATATTGGGCTCCCATGAATCGATTCCCATCAAATTTGGGATTTGGAGGTTTTTTACCATGCTCAAAAAATAAAAATATCTAGGGTTGGTGGTAAAATTAGGGTAGGTCGGGTTACGCCAATCAAACAATTTTTTTTTAGGCCTAATTGAGTTCTAACTTACCCGAGGTACTAGCCAAGGATGAGCTCTTCACATAGACATTGGAATTAGTGATCTCTCCACTATTGGATATATCGTCTTGGAATTCCTCCAGAACCAGATCTTCTGTTATTTGACTGTTGCCATGGAAATGGACTTGGTAACAGACTTGTATGTTAGATCCAGGTGCAAAGCTTAAAATGGACGACTCAAAGTAATCTGTATGGTCACTAAATATACTGTCAATCTGAAAAAAAAATGGTATATAGATCACATAGTTACCATTGAGCGACGAAAACCAGAAATATAACTAACATTTTGCTCTAAAGATTCAATGCTTCAAATATTTGTGAAAAGGTATATTTTTAGTTCTATTAAAAATAATCCCTGACCCTAAAACTAACCCTAAATTGTGTATGTGACCCAAAAGAGCATCTACTCTAACTTGTAGGGTCACACTAAAAACTTATATCCACAGTATTCAATAAAATTGGCAAATTGTCTATCTTTGTTAATTGGGTTCATTTTATGTGAGACATTGATATTGTTGAATGACAGAGATGCCAGGTTTGAAATGGTGATATTGATGGCCTCTTATCCCCCTTTCTGGGTCAGTGCCCCCACCCCGACTGTCATTGGAAAAAGATCACTCATAAGAATTACAATAGAGTGTATACAATAAAACCTCATCATAATGAAGTGTGATGCAAGAAAATTCCTGATATAAAGAAGTATTTTTTTCTTTACCACTAAACAAATTTCTTTTATGTGTCATTGGTTTAAAAATGAAATTTCCTTTCCCCTGTACCACACAACTTAAATAAGTTTCCACTGTATATATTACTATGACACTGAGTGTAATATTGGATTCCTAATAACAATCTGAATGAAGACATATCAATGAAAGATTTCCAGGCATGAGAATTGGCCTTTCATGAAAAAGCTGAAAGTGGTGAGAAAAACTGAAAAAGTGTGTGAAATTAGGCAAAAACGCTCCAAAATAGGCTGAAAATAAATAAAAACACGTAAATTTTGGCAACCAAAAAAACTGAATTCCTTTAAAAAACTGAACATTCTCATGCCTGGATTTCTATTGTAACCTGTGTGGGACCAATAAAGTTATCACATGGTTTTCAATAAACAGTAGAGGATGACAAAATGTAATCTTAATTAATCATTAGCAAGTTGTCAACCATTACAAATCATTGTGTAAACATGGCTAAGCATTATTGGTTATTACTTACAGCATTTTTCATTTGTTGTGTCAATTCAATGTAGTTATCACTCCTAGTATCAGTCAACTCGGGTGTATACTGGACAGCTTGGTTATTGATACGCTCCAGCTGGAAGCAGCTCGCAAAATTCCTGGATTCTATTCAAAATAATAATAGATTATTATAACCAATGTGATATTAGTAAATGGTATGACGACAGATAACATTTAGCGAAAATCAAAATATATGAGATCAATGTACCCTACGATTTTTTAAGCTTTTGACAATTCGAACAAAATTGAAGAGGTACTTGGATCAGACTCAAAAGCCAATACTGAAAGTGGCTAAGTAAAGCAAGACAAGATGGTTCGTGAACCTGTATTCTCACCTGCTTTATCGACTTTGCTGCATCATTTATGGCCCAGGGCAATTCAAGGGGCAAGTCAAATCTATGCAGTATTAAGGGTACCATGATGACTTTGAAATGATCTTAGATGACCTTGAATGACCTCAGGACAATTTGTTTGGTCATTTATGAACATTTGACCTAAAATAACCTTTAATCTTGAATGAACTTGACCTAACCCCATGCAAGCCTGTTTGCATATACAAGAATAGCTGCCTTGTCAATTAATTCAAATAATACTTACCGATACATGTGTCACCATCTTCATAATAGCCTGCTTGACATATACAAGAATAGCTGCCATCTGTATTAACACACTGGAAATTTTCTCCCACGCAAGGATTTTCTTCTTCACATTCATCCACATCTGAGAAAAATATCAAACATTGTTTAAGCAAGTATCTTGTTTTTAAAAAAAAATGCTGATGTGAACATCTTGAAAGCACCACCAGGTCTTGAAACCTTTTGTTCTGAGAATTGTTGTCATGCAAATAAGGCCTTGTTGCTCTGAACCCTTGATGTATGCTACAAGGATGTGCTTATCCAATGGTTACTTTATGGGTCCCATTTTGTCCAAAATAAATCATTATATAAGAGTGACAGTTTTCAAAACAAGCAAAAAACAAAAATAAAAAAACTCACACTAAATGGATCAGAAATCCCAATATTTTCAGAAAAAAATTGTCAAATTAGTCATTTGTTGATCTAAAATATCTTTAGAAGTGGTTAAGGGTTTCAGACCTAGTATCACAACCCCAGTTCATAATTTATGTACCCCATTTTATGCCTACATCGGAGTGGTAAAGCTTGTCCAACTTTTGTGTTGATACTACTTCTGGCTAGGTATGTGGTCAGTGTGTGGAGTTGTGATGTGGTATGTGTGTGTTTTGTGCACTGAGGTTAAATTCACACACAACTAACGCGATACTCGTTAGCTCGCGTAATTTGATGGTTCAGTTGCTGCATGACTTGATGATCGATTTGATTGGTTTGTTGTTCACGCACGATGCGATTTGATCCCGCCCAGAATGAAAAGGTTTGTTTCAGATGACTATAATTTGTTTTCTTTGTTCAACATTTGTTTTTGTTTGTAAATGTAAGTTTTATTGGTTTTTAATGTGGAACAACAATTTCACAGGCTTTTACTTATCATATCTTTTGTTTCATTTGTGTTTGTTTGATGGAAAATAAATGAATTGAATTATTGAATATCACAGGTTAGACAATTGAATACCTACCATTATCACACCTGAACCCGGACCATCCTGTAGGGCACACACAGTAATAGTTCTCTCTGCCAACTCTTTCACAACTCCCTCTGTCGCATGGATCATCAGCACATGGTCCTGGGCCTGTATGACAAAACATATCACCAGTCAACAGCATGATTAAATAAGTACAACTCACTTTTTCGGTCATATCGAATTAAGTTGCTTGTCCTAAATTAAGCATTATTATGCGGACCCTTTACCAGCAGAATCAAGAATCATGAATTGAAGATTTGATTTTAAGTTGGTATAAATTGAAGTATGAAGTATACCTTTCAACAACGAAAATCTTCCTGAAAATGTAAGAATTAAATGCTAAATGTTTTCAATTTAACAGATAGGCCCACTCATCTTCATAAAAATATTTAGCTTATCTGAAGCAAAGTGTTAATTTGTGAAAGTTTGCTGCTTTGGGGTTATTAATTTTTCCCAAGCAGCGGGCTTTTGCACGTACTATAAGTGCCTGACACGCAATGATCAGTGCACCAACTTTTGTGTACTGCGTAAACGCGCTTCTGTAAACGCCGTGCCGTGCATGACGCGCTAATTTGAATATCAACTGTGGATTCATCATGAATCAACAACCGTACGCTCCTGTATAAAGAGATACAGTGAGTTGTTGAATTGTAGATTACTCACAGTATGACTAGAGGTAAATTAATCAAACTAAGGTAGGGACCAAAATATTTTGGGAAACCCTGATGTAAAACATTCCAACATGATTTTAAATTCTAACTTAATCAGGAATTTGTTAATTCTTGATGCTAAATTAAAGGCACTGGCCTAGATTCTTCCCACTAATTTTTTACCTACATATTTTTTTTACATGAATCGGTAGAATATGTTTATAGTAATATAACCTACAAGTAGTTTTAATGATTTTGAGGAATATTGGAGAAAATTGCAATTCTTTACCTGCTTTAATTTTTTCGCCGGTGAAAAAAAAGATGTGAAAACAGTGTTTCTAGTTTCAAAATTTACAAAGATTTTGTTTCTACACATGTGATGGGTAAACAAATCATTTTTGATGAAATTAATTCTCTTTTGATAGACCAGGCTCTAACTGAGGGGGGTATCACCAGAAAAAGTAGAAATTCTCATGTGTTTTTTCTGAATCAGTTTTTGATGGGGAATCAGAAAATTTTGGGTAAACAGGCTGTATCCTGAGAACTTTTGCGTGAGGGCGATATTTTCAAAATGGCCGCCAAAATACCATATTTCCATTATAATGGCTTTAAAGTAACTTGTAAATCAACTTTTGTCCAAAGTAATTATTTGGAAATGGCTTCTAGAGCTATAACAAATACATTTGGCCTAAAATTATATCATATGCCTGTTTTGAATTCAAAATGGCCGCCAAAATAGCCAAAATGGCCGCCTAAATAGCTTATTTTCATTAAATTGACCAAAACAGCCATTGAAGTGCCCAATTATGTAAACAATCAACAGAAATTAACATGTAGGGTTGCAACAAGGTCATTTGTGACCTAATTATACTTTAGACATTTTTCAAATCCAAAATGGCACCTAAGATGAGATCCAAAATGGCAGAAACATTTCCCTTTGATGGTGCTTTAAAGTCACTTTAGCTAATTTCTAAGCATAAAAATGTATTTTGGCGGCCATTTTGGATCTCATTTCAGTCGCCATTATGAATTCTTGACATTTTAACACTACAATTTGAGGAGAAATGGGTCTGTTGTAATCATACAAGCTATTTTCCTTTGAGTATTTCGATTTGTTGATGTTTTTGATGGTGTTTTCAACATTAACATTCTTGAAAAATGGCACCTGAAATAAGATCAAACCTTATTTGGGGAGAAATGTCTCTGTTGTAATCCACAAGCTGTTTTCCATTGAACGCTTTTGAAGGTCATTTTAACACATTTTTATGCATAGAAGTGTATTTTGGCAGCCATTTTGGATCGCAGTAAGGACATTTTCCAGTGATTATTTTGAATATTTGATAATTTTGATGGTGCTTTAAAGAACTACTTTAGCCAATTTTTAAGCATAAAAATGTATTTTGGCAGCCATATTGGATCCCATTTCAGGTGCTATTTTGGATTTTTTACATTTTAACACTCTAATTTGGAGAGAAATGTACCTGTTGTAATCATACAAGCCACTTTCCATTGATTACTTTGATTAATTGATGTTTTGATGGTGTTTTCAAGTTACTTTAGCCAATTTCTAAGCATAAATATGTATTTTGGCGGCCATTTTGGATCTCATTTCAGGTGCCATTTTGAATTGTCAACATGATAACAGTCTAATTTCAGAACAAATTTATCGTTTGTAACCATAGGAGCCATTTGCCATCGATTATTTTGAGCATTTGTTGTTTTTCATACTGTTTCAAAGTTACTTTAACCTATTTTAATGTATAAAAATGTATTTTAGCGGCCATTTTGGATCTCGGTTCGGGTGCCATTTTTGATTTGAAACATGTTCAAAGCATAATCAGGTCACATGTGATCTTGTTTTAACCCTAAATGTTAATTTCTGTTGATTATTTACATTATTTGGCATTTTAATGGCCGTTTTGGTTACTTGTAATGAAAATAAGCTATTTTGGCGACCATTTTGGCGGCTATTTTGAATTCAATACATGCATATGATATAATTTTTGGGCCAAATGTATTTGTTATAGCTCTAGAAGCCATTTCCAAATTATAACTTTGGACAAAATTTGTTTTACAAGTTACTTTTATGCCATTCTAATGGAAATATGGTATTTTGGCGGCCATTTTGAAAATAGCGCCCTCACGCAAAAGTTCTCAGTATACGGCCCGTTTACCCAAAATTTTCTGATTCCCCATCAAAAACTGATTCAGAAAAAACACATGAGAATTTCTACTTTTTCTGGTGATACCTCCCTCAATTAGAGCCTGGTCTATAATATGTATAAAATTATCTAAAAGAGCTTTGTTTGATTTTTTATCTGCTAAATCCAGATCTGAGGTACAAATTTAGGATTCAGAAAACACAAGATAGTAACACCACCATCAAAGAATGATATATTGCAAATTAGTTATCTATAAATTTGAGCCATTTCTGTGTAAATTTTTGTACTTTTTTGGATATTACTACACTTTTAACCTCTAATTAAAGCATTTCCATAAGGAATCTAGGCTAGTCCCTTTGACATACCAACTATAAAAGTTCCTGCTACTACACGGTTCCCAGTATCTATGACTCTGTTACTTGAAAGAGTATCATCAAATGAAGTTTCAATATCGGAGGCACTATGGGCGGAGTCTTCTGTCACGTGTAGGCTGAATTTCAGCGCAGCTACGCCTATTGGATTGATTACTGTTAACGTCATGGCATCCAAGCCAACAAAGTCATCTCCAACTGCAGTTGACCGGAAGAATGAGTCCAGCTGGATAAAACAGAAGATTGACAATTTCAACAATCGATAACAGCATTAGAATGTATATCCATCAAGTGATAGCAGATTTCAAGTCATACAATGACAATTTGATTAAAGCTGTATCAATATTGCCCATAGTTACTAAGATAAATATCAGAATTTGCAACGTCAATAGAGCCACAAAATATTACATACGATTTTCTTGACGTTGAACATGGAATTAGTATCTTCAAAGGTTTAACAATCTTACGAATGATGAAATAATCATATAATCATAACAAAAGTATTCTTTAAAAGAAACTTTTATAGGAAATACAGCCGATAATAGGTCAATTTTGCTTAAGTTTATAGTACTGCTTTAAGAACTTCTCCCATTTCCATAGATTACTTAACCCTTGAACCCAACGAGCCGGTATGCTAACTTGTACATGTACCGTATGCCCTATGAGCCGGTTTACCGGCTTCAAGGTCACATGTCAGAACTTGATGTGTCTGTCAACAAGCATGGGTAGTTAAAACTTCCAATGGTCTTATTTATATAAGAAGACATCAATAAAACTTTGAACACATAGTTGATCAGCCATTCTGCTCTTATTTACTTGACAGAGCTGAACAATTCCTCACATTTTCGTAAATTTTATCAAATTTTCATCAAATATGGCTTGGCTCATAGACTACAACGTAAATGTTGAATATGTTGGTCGACATAAATAGTATTTTTTGTTTATGCTGGTTATTGGAACAATTCAGACTAGTGCAAAAAAGAAAAGGTAAAGCAAGAAAAATCAAAATAAAAATAAGTTTAGGTGTTATACTGTGTTTTTAAACTTTCGGGTTGGCCCGGGTCAGCGGTACAGATGCACGTGGAATGGCCAGGGTTCAAAGGTTTATCTTCATAAAATAAAGATTTTGGTCTATCGATGCTTGGTACCAGACCCTTACCTGACGGGACAACTAAATCCACAGTAAAGAAGCATGCAACGTTTCATGACATTTGTGACATACCAGAAAATAATAGCCAAATAGCAAATAATCATGTAGTACTTACATCACTAATCAAGTCATCAGTTAGGACACCGTTACCATTGTCGGCTGATATGGTACTACCTCCTATCCTGTCAAGTGATAACGAACCATTATAGGTTGTCGTTTCTGTAAAAAAGATTATAAATAAAGATCGAATTATTATCCTAAATAGAGAATAGAACAGTGGAAAGCACTTGACTGCAATGAAATAAGCACCTTACATTTTCCCACCAAATTGTGCATATACACAGTAACAATGCCTTACTAGCTCTGTATTTTGCATTTCTAAGTAAAAATGGCCTTGAACTGTCTGAGAATGATTATGAGATGAATTAGGACTGACTCACCTCTTTCTATCAGAATTTCATCTTAATATTTTCCATCTCCATTACTTGACAGATTTATCTTCATAAAATAAAGATTTTGTTCTATCGATGCTTGGCATCAGACCCTTACCTGACGGGATAACTAAATCCACAGTAAATGTACACGTGTAGCTATTCCTAGCGCCATCCTGTGCCACATAAATGACGACAGACTCTCCCTCGGGGAAGGAGTCTCCTGGTCTATCGGTGCTTGATATATCTATCGGTCCTACATTATCAGTGGCAGCTGGTTCTGTCCACCATACTCTTGCGGTTTTACTGACATCTAATATGTGCATGGAAATGTCGGAGGGACAGTTGGCAATCACTGGTTTCTCAAGATCTAAGAAAAAGAAATATTTGAGTAAATCTGGCTATGAGGTAATATGTTGTAAAATTGGTACATAATTTTGTGAGTGTAATCTTGATATACCTGAATTTTACATATGGTTATCTTTTTTTAAATTTCAAATTCTTATTTTGTCTTTACCTTTCATAAATTGAACCCCCATTTTGTTTTGTGATCTTTGTCTAGTTGTTTGTCATTTGATTATTGGGTCAGAAATTCTAGATCTTCCACTCCTTTTCAAATGTGGTAATTAGAGTTGGGTTAAATACTTGATGAGAGATTGTCATCTTTTTCTCTAAAGGTGTTGGTGATGTGTACATGAACCATTCATGTAAAAGCAATCAGCCATTTTGTAAAGAGTATGGGTGTTCTACCAATGTCTGTTACAAACCAGTCAATTATTTAGACACAAACCCAACTTGTTGTTATTCCAATTAATGGATCCTGTTGAGTAAATAAATATATTAATGTAGAAATTAAAGCTCCATTTTGGTATCGCTATCATTCTGAAGTCCCATTTATGCAAATAAGGATAATGAGCTTTATTCCGTTGTTGAGTACCCTGTTATATATGCGGTAGAGCATGCCATTGTATTCAATTGGCTCATTTGCATGAATGGGATTTCACAATGATAGCGTTACCTCAATTTCAGATAGCTCCCGGGGGGGTACTCAAAATTGGTTTATGTAGGGGTGTGCCGCTCTGAAATTTGAAGTACCAACCATGCATATACCAATTTTCAAGAAAAAGGGACCCATCCATATACCAAATTCCCCAAATTTTGAGTCAAAAGTTATACAAAAATTGAAATTTTCTCCGAAAATTTCATGATTTTTGTTTGAAATTTAGAAAAAATTCAAAAATTTGCGCCATTTTGGCACAAATTTTAGGAAATTTTGAAAAACAGACCCATCAAAATACCACATTTTGCAAAGAAAAAGGACCCATTGGCATACCAGAGAGCCTGATTTTGCTACCCAAATTTGCAGCACATCCCCGTAATCACTTTTGAACTAAGTACCTCCCCCCCCCCCGGGGCCACTTACCAGACACGGTAACATCAAAGGAGCATGTGGAAGCAAGATCGTCACTATCAGTAGCAGTATACACTACGGTAGTCACACCAACGGAAAAACTATCCCCAGGATCATGGCTAGAAACGATGGTTGGTGCTTCGAGTTCATCTGTTGCTATGACAACAGGCCATGTGACTATAGCATAAGCTACGCCCGTATCTGTTCCAACAAAGATGGATGTGGGGCAGTTGGTGAAGACTGGGTAACCAAGTTCTGAAAACAGCACAATCAGAAAATTATTGGAGTATTTGACACAATCAAATTATTGCTATTCATGCTATGCAAATTTAATAGAAACACCGTGAACCTCTACAAATAAAAACATTAACAATTTTAAGAAATTTTATGATGGTATTATCAATTAATATCACATTGGTGATGTCTTTTACTTCTCGTAGTGCTCTTAATGGAATAATTCTATCAGATCGGGAATGTATGAAGTGACGTTTATGAATGAAACCTTTTGGCATTTTGATGATATCCAAAAACCTATATATAAGCTGATTAAATCAAACGTTTTAGGGAAACCGAAACAGCTAAATCTGAAGGAAACATTGGAGACAAATTCCATAAATTGAAATATGCAAGATACTTGAATTTTCAGAGTTTTCTGAAAAATATGCTCAAATTTGGGCAAATTTGAAAAGTAAGACTCATCAAAATGTCAAATTTGGCACAGAAATGGACTTGTTTTGGTACCATGCAGCCTGATTTTGCAACTGATGTTTGCTCTTCTTCTTCCAATATGCACCAACTTCATAATTGAAGGCTCAGGCACAAAGTGTGTGTGTGGCGTGCAAAATTAGTCGGAACTGGTAGAGGGCTTCCTTGAAGGCTTCTGGCGTTGGTGCATGGACTATATTCTCAGGCAGGTTGTTCCATTGTCTGGTACAACTACCCCTAGTTCCTAATCAGCAGTTGCCAAGAGCATTTAGGTACATACATGAAACCTGCGGTTATAAAAATAACATTAATTACCTTACAACTTAAAACATATGTGATCATTGTTTAAAACTGTCAATTGTTTTTAATAATGGCCTAAAAATGGAGCACATATACCGTTGTTTAAATGTTAGTGTCTCCCAATGACACTTACCTCTAACCGTAATACTTATGGCACACGAGGCCTGGTTATTGGAACTATCAGCAGCTAAGTTTGCAATAGATGACGACCCGACAAGGA
>JXSR01S068891.1:42217-52991 GCA_000969725.1 Ophiothrix spiculata
GTTGTAGTTTGACAACAGGGTATCTATACGATCATTATCTAGCGCTACTGGCCCATCCCATGTTACTTACCTCCGATAGAAATCTGAAAGATGCATTCCTTTTTATTGCCGCTAGGATCTCTAGCAATATATACCACTTGATAGTCCCCAGCCGGAAGTGTCACAGGACTGTTGTAGTTTGACACCAAGGTATCTATACGATCATTATCTAGCGCTACGGGCCCATCCCTTGTTACTTACCTCCGATAGAAATCTGAAAGATGCATTCCTTTTTATTACCGCTAGGATCTCTAGCTATATATACCACTTGATAGTCTCCAGCCGGAAGTGTCAAAGGACTATTGTAGTTTGACACCAGGGTATCTATAGGATCATTATCTAGTGCCACTGGCTCATCCCTTGTTACTTACCTCCGATAGATATCTGAAAGATGCATTCCTTTTTATTGCCGCTAGGATCTCTAGCAATATATACCACTTGATAGTCTCCAGCCGGAAGTGTCACAGGACTGTTGTAATTAGACACCAGGGTATCAACACGATCATTATCTAGCGCTACGGGCTCATCCCATGTCACTGTAGCAGAAAACACTCCTGACTCCAAGTAGATGATTATATCGGATGGACAATTGAATACCTGTGGATCTTGAGTATCTAGGTATTAAAAATAAATCAAAAACATTCTGGGTAAGGGACTCTGCTTTGTTCCATATTCAACAATATTCCATGTTTACAAATTTGGTATTAGCAAGATGTTTTTATCTACTTTGAAAATTCATATGCTAACAAAAGGATAATTGACCCCAGAATTTGAATTCTGTAAATCTCACATGAATGTTGTTGCATACAACATATAACTGTCATCTATGATATCATAACTTTCTTCTTGACTTTTTCTAAAGAGCTATAAAAAGATTTGGCAGAACTATGTTTGAGGTAACTTTTTTGAGAAGCAAAGTAACCTCTCCAGCATATAAACTATGGCTTTATTTTCCATAATTCAGCATCAGAATAAACACCAGCTGGTAATAAAGCAATTTTGATCTAGGTCACATTTAAGTGTATCACCCTATATATCATAGAAAATGTCACTCTCTTGTTAAAAAGGAGGCCCAACCCAGAACGTTTTGAGGTTACTTTGGTTAGCAGACTAAGATAACATTTAGCCTGTAAAGGCAAATGTTGTACTACACTATGGTAACATATAAACCTAATTATTATCCCTTGGCCACAGTTTCCTACAAAATTCTATAAATTCTTTCTGAGCATGCAGGCTGACGTATATATCTTTGACTGCTAGTAGCATTGTCAAAAGTGAAGAGTTGAATAGCAAGTATACAAAGATGAGAAAGATGAGTAACATATAAATCTGTTCTACTATTTTTTGGAATTGATTAACTTTACTTTTACTGTTGGTCAAATACATGAGTTACACCACCCTGTTGATGACATAAATATGAACATTTGCGAGATATTTACCTTCAACGGTCACAGTAAACACACAGGTTCCTTCAGTGCCAGTTGGGTCTATAGCGGAATAAATCACAACAGTAGTCCCCAGATCAAACCTATCCCCCGGCTGATAATTTGACGTAGGTGTAATGATCCCGGAGTCGTCTATAAATGTCGGAACATCCCACGTCGCTGTTGCCGTAGTGATTCCATTGTCTGCTGGGATGGTTTGGTCTGAAGGGCAGTTGTTTGTGACTGGGATATTATTGACTAGAAAATAAAAATAATTCTTATTTTTAACAAATGATCTTTTTCGAGTTATACATGATACAATGTAATTGAATTTCTGAATTTAGTCCACTGATTCTGACTCAAGCACACCCCACATACCATTGTAAAACATTGTTTACATATAGTATTTATAAATAGATCTGAATGTTATCAAAGAAATAATCATAAACTTTAGAAAACTCAAGTCATATGCGTATACAGAAATGAACGTTATGGAATAATATGTTGCGTGCTACAAGTGTAAGTGTGTGCTTCCAGACACAGAACAGCGCAGCATTGAAAAACCCTAAAGAGATCATTGTCTTTATTGAATATCTCTTTTTTTTTGGTTACAATGACTGATGATGTTTCAATATAAACCTGGCACATCTAAGCCTCCCATTCTCCACACATCACATGTACATGCAACAAATATACACAAGGGATGTGTATTCTAATATGTCGCTATACTTTGATCATCACTAAATAGAGAGAAATTATGAGGCCTTTCTTCATTCAAAAGTAATCAAGCTCACATGCATGCCATAGAAACTGATGCACAAGCCACACATACAGTGTTTTTATTGATTAAGTTTGCCTGTGAACTACATCGTTTAACTCTACCGTAATGCGCGCGATTGTCGGTTTATCACAAGCACTGGAATAAGTCCAATCACACGCTGAAAATACATGCGAGTTTCACGCAAACCACCGTAGCAACAAGCGTCATTCTCCAAAAACCTTGCGAATGGAAAAACTTAATTATTAAAAATACTGTATGACATGTGCTGCGTCTCCTGTATTTATGTCGTGTTCAGCTTTACACACGCTTTTCTGTATCAATTCATAATGTGAATAGGCCCACTTATTTAGTCTTGATCAAAGTATAACTAAATCACCATCATTGTAGCCATTCCTCCCCAAAGCCACACCCTTTGCCAAACACCACATCAACATACCTGTGACTGTCACAGTAAAAGCACAGCTAGCTGTATTCCCTGACGGATCTCTAGCCAAATAGACCACATTAATTTCTCCAACAACAAACAAGTCTCCAGAGCTGTGTGTTTTTTGATAAACGACGCTCCCTGAATTATCAAACGCCGTTGGTTCTAACCATGTTACAATTGTACTTGTATCTCCTTCTAATACATACGACGTGAGGTCATCTGGGCAATACAGGAAAACTGGTGGGCTTATGTCAGCTGCCACTGTGTCAAATAAATAAAACAAATATCAAGTTTATTTGGTGAGTTTAAGCAATAGGTTTCAAAACAAGTCTAAAATTACAATCCATAACTCAACAAGCATACACTGCATCCACCTCAAGGAGGAGCATTTACACAGGGCACCAATGGCTTAATGTGACTTCCGAACCACTCACCAATTACAGTTAAAGGGACTGGCCTAGGTTCCTCCCACTAATTATTTACCTACATATTTTCTTACATGAATCGGTAGAAAATGTTTATAGTAATATAACCTACAAGTAGTTTTCCATGATTTTGAGGAATATTGGAGAACATTGCAATTCTTTACCTAAATTTTGCAGTCGGCGGCAAAAAATGGTTTGAAAACAGTGTTTCAAAAACTTTTAAAGATCTTGTTTCTACACCTGTGATGGGCAAACAAATTATTTTTGATGAAATTGTTTCTCTTTTAATATATACTTAAGTATCTCCAAGAGCTTTCTTTGATCTTTTAACATTCGAGGTACAAATTTAGGATTTAGAAAACACAGGATAGTCATACCACCATCAAAGAATGATATATTGCAAATTAATTCTCTCTCAATTTGAGCCATTTCTGTGTAAATGTTTGTACTTTTTGGATTTTACTTCACTTTAAAGCTTTATTTCTAGCATTTATATAAGTTTTTAATTTTAAGTGGAATGTAGGCTAGTCCCTTTAAGTATCTTACCCAAGGAAACAAAGAGACATGGTCCACCAGGGCTTGAACCCATATCCTCTGTATTATGAGTCCTGTGCTGTAAATGCTAGGCTGAAATCGTACTTTGTTACTAGCACTTTTGGAGAAAAAAAAATACAGACTTTTTCTACAATAAAGCAATGAGAAGAAGTTCCACTTCTGGGTGTAGAAAGAAGCCAAAGTGCTTAAAAGAGATACCTAGGAGCCGAAATAAGAGGATAAATGTGGCGGATATATTCTTTTTGTAAAACTTCTACTCTTGAGAAAATGCCTTTAAGGTTGAACTACTCTTAAAAATTTGATACATTGATTTTCCATGTTCTGTTATGTATGCCCTTTTCATCACGATACAATATACTTACCCTCTACAATAATCTGAAATAAACAAGTCCCTTGCAGCCCAGTTATATCAACAGCATTATACGTCACTACAGTTGTTCCTAGTTGGAACACATCTCCTGGTTCATAATTTGATGTTGGTTCTACAGATCCAAACTCATCTGTAAATGTAGGCTCTGTCCATATAGCAGTGGCTGATGTTGTACCCAGGGCAGCTGTTATAAGTTGGTCTGCTGGACAATTGTTTGTGGTTGGCCTTTGATTGACTATATGCACAAATAGAAAAGATAATGTTGTAAAGAGGCTACTTTTGCATTCATAGTTGTTGAAATGGGACTATCCTGAGGAGGGTGGTCGTGACAACTGTTACTGGTTGCCGGATGGTATTGTAGCCGATCCCCCGGTTTCGTCATGTCCTATACCGCCTCTGGCGTAAAGCCATTGGGATTCGTGGAAAAATACAACTTCCGGGATGATCACTAAAATTATTTTCGTTATCAGTAAAAAATATGATAACATATGTAAAAACACGTGAACCACAGCGGATTTAGAATAACACAATTATGTTGATTACTATAAGAACACTTTTGTAATTTTTCGAGGAAAGGTAAATATATATGATCTTTGTAATTATTTTCTTCAATACATGAGTCACGTGACCCAATAGAAATACACGTAAATCGTACCCTAAATTTACGTTTTAGAAATCCCTCGTCCCTAAATCTAGTGGATGCTATTTATCGTGTCCTATGCCGCCTGGGACTATCAAGGAGGGAGATGTGAATGTGTGAAGAAAATTATATAATACAGTGGAAACTCGTTTTAACGAAGTTGGTGGGAACAGAGAAATTACTTCTTTATATCCAAACATTCGTTTTATCAGGGTTTTGAATATAATAGAAAACAAAAGAAATGAGTATAATGGTATACGAATAATTCTTCTTGTAACAGGGTTTTTCTTATATCAGATTTCGTTGTAATGAGTTTCTACTGTATATGATAGTTTGAACAGAGATCAAAGGTTTCTGATCCCAACATGTTTTCAACCCTTCACTTTCTCTAAACAAATGGAAGATTTCAATACCACAAGAAAGTTCAGATTTTTCTCATAACTAAGAAAGTTCAGATTTTTCTCATAACTCCTGTATATTTTCAAGTCTGAAATGTCAAAATAGACCTGAATTACTTGAAAATCCAGTTAATCAAAAAAAACAAATAAGTGTACTTTGGGTCCCGCTCAGACACATTTTTGCATATAAAACATCATATTGGCTCAAGCTTTAAGTTAAACTTCAGAATTATATTATGTAGGTTATGGTCCTTCATTAAATTGAGAAAAGCTTATATGTTAAATTTGTGTTCAGATCGGATACCTACCTTTAACAGGGAAATATTTTTGAGGGATTAAAGAGAAAAAGTAGTTTTTTTGAAAGTCACAAACATCTATATGTTTGTCACGAACTGCATCTTTTTTCCTTCAATGGTAGGAAATGTCCTCTCATGCTCCCATTGTGAATCAATCTATATTAGTTTGGATAATATAAGCTTAATCTTACTAATTTCAGAGTTATGGTTTTCTTTAACATTTCAATGCTGTCACTCGATCATGTTCACACATTTTTCCAGTATGAAGAAATTATTTACAAGCATGATATGCCAAAAATTCATCTGATCACTAACAATTTTTTTTAAATTAAAACCTGAAAATTTCACAGGTTAAGACATACCTATAATAGTGACAGTGAATGCACAGCGTGCTGTATTTCCTTCATCATCGCTAGCGATATATTCCACCAAAGATCTCCCGATATCAAAATGGTCTCCGGATGAATGAGTCCTGTCATATTTCACACTGCCTGAGTTGTCCGTTGCTTCAGGTTCTGTCCATGTCACAGTGGTACCTGATTCACCTTCTAACGCATACCCAGAGAGATTGTCTGGGCAGAAGGTAAAAACTGGTGGAGTTGTATCTGATGCACCTGGAATTAAAGATGTGTATGATACATATAAATTGGATCTTAGTGTATTTATGTATAAACATCAAGCAGGGTTGTTACCAAAGACATTTATCAATTACTTTCGTAAACACAATCAAAATCATAATTATTCTACAAGAAATGCCCAAAATTATAGCATCCATAACTCGAAGAAATGCTTTTCTGATAGATCAATTCGAACATCTGGTCCCGGTCTATGGAATTCTCTGGATAGAAAAACAAAACCATCTAAAACTGCCAAAGAATTTCGATATAAGTTCAAAAGAAACCTTTTAGAAACATATACTTAAACTTTGTGATATAAATTCAACAATATATTGTACAATCATATGATTTGTTTTGAAGTTTTGGGCATGTCTTGTCTTTTGTGCATCGGATTTGTGACTGTTTACTTTCTCCTAGTATTGTGTTATTAGACTATTAGGCCCTACTTTGGGGATGGCCCATTCAGGCCTTTTTGGCCTTTTGCCATCTCCTCAATATCATTCTTTGTTGTATTTTATGTATAATTTTTTTTGTTCTAAGCTCTGTTCAGTGTATTTGAGTGTGATATTGGAATAAATTGATATGATATTTAATAGATTAAGATGAATACTGACTGCAAGCTAATGAGAATAGAGGAAAAGAGCAGGACTCTGACATGATAAGTCATAAGTTCAAGCGTCCACTCTCTCCACATCCCTTAAGCTGAATTTAGACTCAACTCAAACACACAGACCAAATATATGTGTGGATAGGAATTTTTGAGCAGTTCCGATTGATAAAAATCAGAACGTAACACAACTCACTGCAACGCAAATCGAGTAGTCCAAAAATAAAATGCTCTCATCTAGAACACACCCTAAGATGGATACAATAGTTCCTCAAGTTCCCATCGTAACAAATAGACACAATCCATGGGTGTCGATTCCAAGTTCACAGGGAGTGGTAGCCAAATATCCTCCCTAATCTCTTATGGAAACGTGCAAAACTAATTAACATAATTGTTACATTGCAATTTTTTTATCTGTTTGGTTTAACAGTTTTGACGGTACATGAGTTTGATAACAAGGATTTTGACATTTTGCAATTTGGGCACTAGTTATCTATTGTCACTTTCAAAAATGTTATTGTTAGGCCAAAAAAAGAAACAAGTTTGTTTCTGGTAACCCGCGCGCGTTTCTGTTAAGTTACATATTTCGTATTTCGTATCAAAAAAAATCTTATTGTTGATAAATAAAACAATTCTGTGAAATAGCTTACTGGAGACTCGCGTAAAAACAAACAAAGATGCAACAAAACAAATCGCATGTTGTATTATTTGAACATGAAAGAGAAACCAAGGGCGGCTTAAGTTATAAACAAAACTTTTATGGTTAATAATGATATTAATAAATAATAATAGAAACCAAGAGCATTGTTTTAATGTGTTTTTCTTTCTGCATTTTTGGTTTTAAAAAAAAGAAAAAAAGAAAAAACGCATATCGCATTGCATTTTCGAAAAGTAAAAAAAAAAAAAAAGCCACGTACCGCATTGTACTTTTCAAGCATGTTACCAGAAACAAACTTGTTTTCTTATTTGGCCTTATGTTGCTTTGTTAATCCTTATCAATATATATCAGCTAAAAACTACAAAGCAAAAAAAAAAAAGAGTGTAAAACAAACATTGAAAAAAATTGTCAAAAGTGAGCAATCTTACCTATAACTACAAGGTTGAATGTGCATGTTCCTTGTAGGCCTGTCGAGTCTATCGCTGTATATGTAACTATTGTCGTAGCATCAACAGGAAATGTTTCGCCCGGGTTAAATACCGACGTAGCGGTGACAGGCCCAAGCTCATCTGTGAATGTAGGCACAGTCCAGGTTGCTACGGCTGAGGTCACTCCTTCTGCTGCTTGAATGGTTTGGTCTGCCGGGCAACTGTTGGTCGATGGGGGCAGATTGACTGTAGAAGGAGAAAATGTGAAATGTTCATTGAAAGATGACTGTGATAATTTGACAGTGATATACTAAAGCTGAATTCATACTCAAAACACAATGTGTTGCGTTTCCGATAATTTTCACCGCAAATGAATTCACACTCAAAACGCAAACGGACTGCAGCAGCCGATGACATTAAAACGCAATGGAAGTTCAGCTTTTCTTAACTCGATTTGCGTTGCCGCAAGTGGTGTTGCGTTTTGATATCGATGGATCGGAACTCCTCAAATCTTTTACTGCACATGCTCTGTGTGTCGTGCGTTTGCGTTTGCGTCGAGTCTGAATTCAGCTTTATATATAAATATTATTGTCAGCTAGGAAAGCTGTTTTTGTGCAGAGTGGGATTGAAAGTATTATGTTGGTTTTATAATCTTGTTACTTTGTTATTTTGTCGCTTTGACATTTTGCAGTTGACTGTTTGGTTTTACAGTTTTCTAATACGGTGGGTGACAACTTTTTTTTTTTGTTACTTTGCAGCTTTGCGACTTGAATTCAAAAAAATTTAAAAAATCTTGTCATTTTGCCACTTTGCGTGGATTTATTGAGATGTCAGCTTAAATGTAGCTTACAACTGAAAACAACAGTCCGTGTACTTGTACAACTGACTGAAGCTACATGACTGTAAAGAAACAAGAGTGTAAAAACTAAAAGAGACAATTACATGGCAGTGAAAATGAGTACAACTTTCCCTTTTCTCATTTCTCATTTTTTGGTACAAAACACATTACACTAAATCAAGTCATTACCTATGACAGTGACTGTAAATGCACAAGTAGCTTGGTTCCCCGATGGGTCTGTTGCAAAATAGGAGACAGTAGTCGTTCCAACCGGAAACTGATCCCCCGATGAATGCGTCTTTGTATAGAACACGCTATCTGAGTTGTCTATTGCGATTGGTTGCTGCCATGTCACTGGGTGGCTGGTGGCGCCTTCAATGGCGTAGGAGTTGAGGTTACTGGGACAGGAGGTGAAAATTGGTGCTGCTGTGTCGGCTGCTTCTGAAAGGAGAAAGTTGGATATGATAGAAATGGAGAATTGTTTTGAATATTAAATAAATGGTGAATGAATTGTTTCTGGAGATGTGGATGAGTTGGACTACATGCATACCATAAATGAGCTGTATGATTACCTGGAAAACAAAAAACTCTTTATGATTAAATAGACTAGGGGCTTACATAATGGATGGTGTTAAGAAAATTATGATTAGATGTTATTCAAAGCCATGTTATGAGCGCATAAATTTTATTCTTTCTGATTACCCGTCTGATTATTTCCGACAGAGAAAGTGCCTCAGTCACACAATACCAAGAATGTTAAGGCTGGGGTAGACCTTCAAATGGCATAAATCGTTTTTGTACTCTAAATTTCAAACTAATTGCATAAACTATATAAAATTATACATTTTTAGAACCGGATTTTTATCTTGAACATGATGATGATATTAGTTTCTGACCAAAAATGCCAAAAACCATATTTTTTGTTTCTAAATTCCAAAAAGCAAAAAAGTTCAAAATTTCACCAATGCAAATTTTGGTTAGGCTTTCCAGAAATTTTGGGACAAAAAATACGGTTTTTGGCATTCTTGCCAAAATTGACATTTTTGGTCAAAAACTAAAATCCTCATCATGTTCAGGATAAAAATCCGCTTCTAAAAATGTATACTTTTATATAGTTTATGCAATTAGTTTGAAAGTTAGAGTACAAAAACGGTTTATGCCATTTGAAGGTCTACCCCAGCTTTAAGTTCACATAAAGGAAACTGACTGCGTACAATTTGAACCTGTAATTAGGGTAAGGCTCTAAAGGCATTTTCAGAGATTTTAGTGTGATGCAAATGGAGATTGTTCTCTTTCTGTCAGTGAGTCTATGGAACAACCGGCCAAAAAATTTAAGAATTATTGCATTTTATCATGTATTGGTCTGAATATACTTATTTTTCGCTTCGATTAAACTGCAAAATGCAAGAAAATCTCGGCTTGCAGACCATAAAGCTTTGTTAGCAAAACATGCATATTAATGAGCTCTTACATGATTGGTTGATTAAAGGTCCATGTGATCTGATGTTCCGCAGATTTCCTAATGTATTTTGAAAACGCTTTTTAGGCTAGACTAGAGTAAAGTACCATTGTGCACACTAAAATTTCACAAGACCATTTTTTAAATACCCAACTGACTTGAAATAACTTGAAACTATTACAAAATGGCAACTACTCAAATTATACTTACAGCTAGTCATGAAAATCTGTCAGAAATGATGATTACGATATAAATGCAAATTTCACAAGTGACTAAATATCATCATTATTTCATTTTGAACCAATTTTTCGCAAATCTCTATTCTTACCCATTTTTCATGATACAAGTCTGTACAACCATGATTTTTAGGAGAACTTATATTTTATGTCACAATTTAACACATAATGCTTCGAAATTTGTATCATTTATGGATGGATAATAATGCAACTTTATTGGTGTCTTTTTCACTTGATTAACCATGAAAATAAATGGAAAAATGCTGCAACTATCCCATCCCCTTGACAAACAATCCTACAGAAAAAAAAATCTGGCTAAGATTAGGGTTAAGCTTTAATGAGTCAACAATATGTCAATAAACTTGTTTTGTCTTGTTCATGCATTATACAATTAAAGAAGCATGCTAAAAGAGATACAAAATACAGAGAGTGCCATGCATGCAAAAGACTGGGTGAGCAAGCCAATATATCCATACACTATGGATGTGCAGACTTATTGAAGAGACATGCACCACTAACCTACACTAACAGTCACTGTAAAATTACAAATAGCTTGATTTTGCGAAGGGTCCCTTG
>JXSR01S068891.1:140460-154699 GCA_000969725.1 Ophiothrix spiculata
AACCAACAAACAACAAAAAACATTGAGGCAAAATTAGAAGGGATACCAGTGCAAGGGTATATTTGCAAAAGGTATGCACAAAATCACCCGAATCAGTTGAAAAAAAGCCAACATTTATTTTAACTTCATAGGGTGAGCATTTCACCTTTAACGTATCCTCCTAAGAATGGATGTGCTTAGTGTGTACGTGTGTACCCTTGCACACAGCACGTCCCTAAAATTTTAGCCTTTCACCATTATTGTAACCGTCTTAATTAAAAGTCTTAATTTAGAAATCAAAGAATTACAAGATGCTTACATACGTCAGTCTATTTGTCAAACAAATAATGTTCTCATCTTATAGCTTCTGGTATTTTTAGCAAAGAATAAATACTGACTATTTAAATGAACTTTGGTTATATCAAGCTTTCTGTTGACAAAACACTAGACATAAATGAGTTTAGTCATATGTAGTGTGACTTTTAGTGAGCACATTGTTTCTTTGCTCTCCGGTTACGCTGTATTGAGTGTTTAAATGACTTTAAGTCGTGTCCATGACATAGATTTCTACAAAGGCAGAAATAGACTACCTGGTTAATTACGATAACAGGAAATACACTTTAAGGCTCGTTGATACCGAAAAGGTGTTGACTGACTCGTGATGTAAACACACATTGGTTACAAGTTCATTGAAGATTAACTTGGCAATTAACATGTCAAGACTAGGTTTAAATATTGATCTTTAATTATGATATTGTTTGATATTATCGGTTTAGTTAAAGTTTTAAGCAGGTAAGAACTGGCTCAGGTAGATTAGGACTCCCTGTTTGTGACTTCCTTTGAAAGTTTGGGTGTGGAACTTTTTTAGTCAAGGTGGATGTCTTCTATTTTGGTGAGATGTGGGAATTTTAGCTGAGGACTAGTACTACATTGCCATGTAATCCATAAGTATTAGGTCACCAACATACATTTGAGTATCTGATGGAATAAAGGCACATAAAAAAATGGAAAATGTAATAAAAAAATGGTTTTAAATTGGTAACATTTGATGATGCAATATAGGCCCTACAATCCTACATGATGACCATACTCAGAAGGTTAATGGTACAAATTTTGTCTTAAGTTTTTCTAATCCAAATTGCAGAGAATTGTCCAAGTAAGGTCCAACAGAGTAAATCATGTGCAAAATTTAGCCCTTGCACCTCCCTGAAAAAGCCATAGCTATTTTGCCAATGTTATCTTATTAAACAAGTACAAGCACCTTTTGTACATTATTTCATCCAGTTTTAATGACAATTTAATGACATGGAACATTGAATGCAGCTTAAATGAGCATTGGAAAAGTTCAAAAGCATCACTTTTATCCCAAAGAATTATTTAACACAATAGTTGCTTCCTAGACACTCCAAATGACTGGAAAACTCTTCTTACATAGATTACACAAATCACAACTAAAATTTATATCAAATACATTTTCAGTATACATGTAATATTATGTACTTATTTTTTCATTAATTTTGATACTATCTTAACCTTTTCTGTTTTTCTTGTTATCTTTTATTTCTGCAGGGGCAATGTATTTTTCATTTCAAGTCAAATTTTTTGTATCAGATCCTAGCAAACTACAAGAGGAATATACTAGATATCAATATGTGCTTCAAACTAGAAAAGATCTGCTAGCAGGCAGGTAAGTATCAACAATTTTGATATTCTTTGGACTGAATATGAAACTGGACTGCACATGTATCATTGGGACAATCTACACGGAGTGCAGATCCAGATGCATGCGCATCTCCAAGATCCAGATCTGAGATCCGCATCTCTGTAGACTGCTTACACGTACATATGTACGCAGAGTGCTGGACAGCAGATCTGGATCTGACGCCCGTGTAGCCACAGTCTATGGCAAAGCGGCTTACGGAGATGCGCATTCATCTGGATTTGTCAAAAGATGGTTTTCCTACTTTTTAACAGTTAATAATATATAGATCTACAGGGGAGATACCAGACTCATAACTTGAAAAGCTCATAACTTGAAAATGAATGATTGAAATCAAATACTTTTTCAGTATGCATTTAAATGAAAAGAGATGAGATTTTGATCATATTTTCACAATCAAATCATGAATTATATCTTGAATATGGCACAGAAGCCAAATTTTTCAAACTACTAATATTAATCAACAATATTTAGTGCTAATATTCACACTTTTTCAACTGAATGTCGTCGCTCCCCTCTATCAGAAAACACAAAAACGGTTCAATTTGATCTTGTTGAATTACCTCCATTCATTTCAGTCAGCTTATCAAGTCAGATCATGTTCTGTACATCACTCTTCTACACTCCCGGTCAAAAGTGTTTGCGCACCCTTAAATACGGGCAAGAACCTAATTATTATATCAAACGACCAAATCTGTGAATAAATTCATGTTTTTTTTTTATAGGTGCTTAATGTATCCAATATAAGAAACTTATGTTTCTTCTGATATTCGATCTTCCATAACCATAAAAATGGCCGGTTCCCTGGACCATATACAAATTCACCACACCCACTTTTTGATATGTTCCTATGTTGTTTATTATTCAATGCTCATTATCACCGTGTACCCGAAAAGAACATTTTCAGGTAAAAAGTTTTCCAACAAATGTACAGTTATTTATTCAAACTCCGTTTACTATTTGCAGAAGAAAGTACACAATATGTTTAGCACGCCATATTTTCAAATGCGATAAATGCAATTCTTGTTGATTTTTTTTAGATATATGTATGTAAAATATAAATCCGAAAAAGTATGGCGCAAATGATGAACGGTTCTCGAGATATGGCTGGTTAAAGGTTTGGTGCGCAAACACTTTTGACCGGGAGTGTACATATAATCAAATCGTACACACAGACAACTTCAGAATGCAAAATGAAAATCAATTTTCCAGGAAAGTAACATAACACCAGCAAATTTTGCGAGTCAGCTTGAGTCTCGGCTGATCAGTTAAAAAACATTGGATGTATTCGCATGTCTAGGAGTTGATTAGCATCGAGTAGTCATTCACTGGTGCCTGGTTACTCAAGAGTTTAAAGCTGGATGTTTGCAGATAAACGCTAAGTCAACAGGAATGTACATCGCACAGTCACAAATACGACACGGACATTCAATATGATCAGCAAATTGCATTGCAGATAATGATTTGGACAAATGGCAGATTGCAATTTTTGTGAAGCTTTATGTTCCAAAACCTGACTCGCATTATAAGTGAATCTCCTTTTTCAAAGATAATTGGAGAGAAAAATAAGTCATATTTAATAAGCTAAACCCAAAATACCATTAATTTGATGAAAACATACCATGAAAGTAAAACCAAGTTGAAGACATCATTATTTTAATTTAAAGGGGCAATTCATGATCCACTTTACACCCTCCAGGTCACATCTATCAAAATTGAGTCTCTTCTTATACAAATCCTAAATTGATTTATGTTACGATCCCCAAACTATTCTTTCATATGTGCTTGCATTTTTGAGAAAAGTGAGAATATTTCATTTTCTAATTTTTGTCGGGGGCCCCGACAGTAATTTAATAGCCTATGGATTTTCAAATATACTGAAAAGCTTGTGACTTGGAAACGAACTGTTGGAATCAAGCGAAATTTTCAGTATATATTTATGTTGCACTCTTCTTTTTATTTAGCTAGAAAAGAAGCAAGGTTTTGTCACATCAAAATCATGAATTGCACCTCTAATTGCACGTATAAAATGTTTGATAGGATATTAATTTCAACATATTGTTTATCTCAGTCATTTAAATTTATGACATCCGCAATAGCTTTTTGATGTAACACAAATTTGCCACTAGTTGACAATGATCACGCTCTGCTGTCAGATTGCTAAGGGTTGTTGTTATTTTTCACGGTTGCTAATAAAATTCATCTGATGGGGACATCCTTTAAATTGGGTTCACTTGGAGGACAAGATGCAGGGCAGTTTGTGGATGCCAAGGACGGTAAACTGGGATGTATTCGCGGGCAGATTTTTTTGCGAAAGGAGACAATCATGACCTTCCGCATAGACTCGCCAGGTATACACTGTATGCAGCGCCCATCACCAAGGAGCATTTGCACAAGGGATCAATAACTTAACGTGACTTTGGAACCACAGAGCATTTAGAGTAATCTTTCTTGCCCAAGGAAACATGGAGACGTAATAGACCAGGGCTGGAACCCTGAATCTGTGTACAATGAGTTGCATGCTTTAACCACTTGGCCAAACCTTAGTTAGTTATATTAATCAGCATTTTAAGCCTCATTACATTACAAAGTACCTTCACATAAAATAATAGTATTTGCAGGGTGTTACTTTTCTAATTAGATGATCAATCAATCAATCAATCAATCAATCAATCAATCAATCAATCAATCAATCAATGATACAAGTACTTGCATAACATGCATACCCCATTAATGAGTCTATTTTTACAGGGGATCCACGGCTTTACGTGACTGTCCGACCACGGAGCAAGTAGAGTAAAGTTTCTTGCCCAAGGAAACAAGTAGACGAAAACCGCCCGGACCGGGGCTCGAACCCACAATCTCTGTATTATGAGACCCGTGCTCTAACTGCTCAGCCACGCTCCCCTTTTTGGCAAAATTCATGAAGATTAAACCGGTGTAAAAATAACCCAGTTTACAGCAATTTAATTGCCATACTTGACTCACTTTGCCTTGCCAAGTAAAAATGCAGTATGTGCAAATGAACTTACTTAGAAAGATGTATGTACATGTACTTGGTATAGTAGATACTGTCTTTAGTTACGAAAGAGCACTGATCGTTTGCTAATTTCTGCATGAATTTTGCAAGGTAAAAGGAAGTAGCGTGCACTTAAACTTAAAGAGGATCACAGTGTTAATTTGGAAGGCAGTTTTACAGAATTTGTTAGTCAGCGGCGGGAAGATTTTGACAAAACGCGCATGTGGTTATTATGAGTAAGATCTGCGCCTTATACACAAAATGCAACGCGCGCACTCGTTATTTACGCACTGTCGTCCCGATAAGCGCCGAACAACACAAAAAATACTGCGAAATAGTATCATACAAGTGCTCCTGACTCAACGGGCCTTCATTGCAGAAACTTTTTACGTGTGTTTTCCTATACTACAAAATTATGATTTTTCACATATTTGCTACCTGTAGAATTTTTTAATTTTTGGTTGGTTAATTGTGAATGTCAAGTGGATGTCAAATTAGGAAAAAAAATATGGGGTCACTGACTGTTTTAAGAACATAGCATGAGATGAAATTACATGGGGTAAAATCTAAAAAACATTTGTCATCACCGGAAATGTCCGAAATTTGGTTATATAACATTGAACAGATAAAAAAGTTAATTATGTCAAGTATATGACGTCATAGCGCGCTTAGATGGTCAGTAATCCCCATTTTTATTGAAATTTACTCTTATCTATTAACTGACAAAAATAAACAAAATGTACAGGTAGGAACTTATCACTGTGATCGTCCGTAATGCAGATAAAGCATTCTTGTGTCGGGTAGTATTAGATTGATGCATGTTGCTACGTGTACTCGCGTACGCTGACATGCTTGTTGGCAGATTCATGTCTGAGTGTGTACGTGTGATGGTGTGCATTTGTTATTGATGTATGTTTGAAACTGACAATTCTGGGAAGGTAATCATTTTAGTAAAATGAAATGTTCTTTTGTGTTATATAATTAATTAAAGTAATGCTCAATTGAATCAATCAAGTTGTGATTGATACAACACTGCAAGAGCAAGAAAAATATTTCTGTCTTCGTAATACTTGAGAAAATATTATTCTTCATTCAAACATTTATTTTGTTATATCTTGAACACTACATATCAAAGCAAATACTGACAAGATTAATTATTGTATAAATGTTGGGATGTGTTTGAAGTAGGTCTAGTGGGGATTTGAAAAATGGATCAGACTTCCATAGCCTCATACCCAGAAATCAGTAATCAATATTTGACTGTGAACTTGGGAATTAAAAAATTGTGAGATATGTGTGAGAGGTAGGTGCTGAAATGTAGTGTTTGGTGAAAACGAAACCAGCAGCACTATGGATCTCATTTCCGCTTCACTTTGATTCGCAATTAGGATTTGATTTGAAATAATTGAATTGTAATACAAAGGAACAGAAAAAGGGTTGTAACTTACATTTGAGTTCATCGCCATAGCCTTAAAGGGGAATTGGACAAGTTCAGCGTCAGCCCAAACTTTTACCCAAACATTTTGAGATTTTTGCATCATTTGAAGTATTAGCGGCAATAATGACAGCATGCAAAGTTTCATTGTCAAATTCAAACCCATACATCAACAATATTTAGATATTATTTGATTTTTAATTATCATTGTCGACAACGATAAATACCGCCCTCTATAGCTGACTTTTTGAAATTGGCCTTTTCGGGAGATCAAATACAAACTCCAAATTTCTTTTGATTTATCTGCAATCTATTTTGTGAAAGGAATGTTTTACAAACAAATCTTTGGCTTTTTCTTGATATATAGCATCAATAAAGACATATAGAGAATAGCCTCATACACAAGATCAACAAACAAAATAAAATTCAAATTTTTGACTCTACTGAAGGTTTTGATCAAAATGTTCTCGATATCTAGTAGTTGACCGTTATTTTCTAACATGGTGTAAATCATCCATAAATAATTTTTCGAAATTTTGTCCAATGCCCCTTTAATTGAATCTGATTCTGGAACAAGTCTGAGATTAAAATTTTGACCAAATTGTAGTCCTCATGATATGCTATCAGTGCAGTCTGACCATTTTTGACATATAATTCTGTACTCATGTTGCTCATTAATTTGGATATATTGATGAAGTAACATTATTTTGAGTTTACAGAACTATTAGTAAAGTAGCTTGCTACAAGTCTAAACCTGAATTCTTGAATGACTTTGAATAGAGACCTTAGAATGTAAGCCTTGTTGATCTTACAGGGTCTGTCCAAGAAACAAATCGGCATAGAATATCCTAAAAATTTAGTATAATTTGGTAGACTGATTTGTGTTAATAATGAATCCGAAGTAAAATATAGGTCACCATGCTCATTTTTTGAAATACAAGCATCTCTAGGTTCAAATGCCCCTTTAATTGAATCTTGTTTTATTTTATTGAAACAATATTTAGGCAAATTCTCTGTTTCTCATTTCATCCCTTCTGATCAAAACAAACGTTCCTGAGAGCTCTTTTGGGAAGTGCAATTTGTTGAATCTGCTTTTAAATCACTTGTTTGTTTGTAGAGTAAGTCAGTTTGAAGTTTTGGTAGGTGTTCAAATTGATAATTTGCTTGTTTCGATCTGCTAAAAACATCTCCTTGTCTAGAATTTTTAAACTGATAATTTATACCTTATACATGGTACCAATAAAAGATGAGAAGTGGCCAAATAATCAGTGCAAAATTGAGCCACTAAGCCCTCAAAAAGGTTGGGTCCATTACGGCAGTCAGCTCTGGATAGACTCAGCGGCACTGAGTCCCTTTGCACCAATGAAGTCCCAGGTTCAATTCCCAGTTCCAGCATTCTGTGTGTATTTGGTTTTTAGTCCATACTCACTTTCACAGTGTCTTTAGATACTCCTGTTTTTCTTCAACATTTAAAACTGGGAAAAAATCTTGCACCCCAATGGAAATGAGCTTCTTTTCCGAGGTTTCCTTGGGTTATCGTTGGCTGTCACTAAACGTTAGTCAATACACCAGCTATACCTGCTGGGGTACCACTCTATAAACTATAATTATGAAAGCTATCGTATCATTCCTGTTGACAGTCCAGTCAACTAAACAAAAGTTAAACCTCCCCATTGCAAAATGAGAAGGAATGTTAAATTTTGTGTGTTCTCTAAAATAAAGTATCTGCTTAGATAGAACTTTTTTCTAAGAACAGTCTTAGTCTTTGTGAAGACCCTCAGTAATGTCTTTGGCACTTGCCATCAGTGAAAATTTTGCCCAACAAAATTTGAGTCCAAGGGAGCGCAGCGACCAACTCTTGTTTTCTATTTATTATTTGATTAGTGGGTTGGAGTTAGTTTGTTGCGCTATTACAGTTTATTGGTCTGTAACACAGAATCAGAACTTTGAACACAAGAAAAATGTTTGATCCTTTCATATTTTGTTTAGGCCATGCTTAACAGTAAGGAAAGTTAAATGTTTTAGTGGAAATAACTAATTTATACTACAGTAATTGACAGTGATGTCTAAGTAAGGGTTCAAAAACAGAATGTTATTGCTTCCAGCTGTTTCCTTTAATATTGCCACAAATATGAACACTAATTTGATGGTTATAGATTAAGATGATAGCGTGTCAAATTTCAAGGACAGCATTGAAAATTTATCCTTGAACAGCAATAGGCCTATGTAAAGAATGGATGCCCTAGCCTGCGCCCCCTGAATCCCCGGACCTGTTGTCCATCGCACATGAATCAAATATTACACAAACTAGTGGCAAGCATCCAGGTGATATCTGGACATATTGGGCTCTCTGATCTCCCGCATTTTGATCGACAAGAAAACTTACTGCAAGCGAGAAAAGCTCGCAGCAAGAGCATCAGTTCTGAGATTTGTTGGGACCCATGCTCATCCATCATGATATACTAAATTGAGCAAGATGTTTAATACAGTACTAATGAATCAGGACTTTCTATGACATAGTTGGACCTGAGCAATATTCTTGATTTCTTGAGTGGGATCCTGTAAGATTCAGATTCAGAAGTCAAATTTTGTTTCACAGCTAAATATATTTTCTTCAACCAATGTTGTCATGTTTTGTGTTGTTTGTAAGGTTTTTTGGTTGAATCATCAATATTTTAAAGATGTTGCAATTCAAAAATCCTTCTAAAGGTCCTTTTATGTCAGACAGTGGTAACTTTGACTTAGACCCAGTCTTACTTTAAACCTGGTCTTACTCTTAAACCTCTTTTGTGCATACGGACCATAGGGTTAAATTTCTCATTTGAAGTGTCATGCTTAACCTATCTTTGAAGTGTAAGTTTTTCGAGTCCTAGATCGGCACATGTATTTATATTGATTACCTCCTGAGCAGTGGACAGACATGTTTCCAAAGCCCTAGCTGTAGTGAATCATTTCCTAAGCTAGTCATGATTTTTGACAAATTTCCAGTGACCCCTGTAATCAGAACAGATTTTCAGCAATCCTGAGCTTGTCATAATCAAAACATACTGACTTCAGTCTCATATTCAGTGGCACAATACATGACTAGTATTGAATAAACAGGATCGCAAATGACAAACTTTGATTTCTGGGGATCGAACCTCATCCTATATATTTATAGAGTTGAAATGATAAATATATAGCCGTGGTAGGACATTGCCCCTTGGTTGAGGCTATGGAAGTTTGCCATCTAGTGACATCAGGAGTTCAATGTAAGCGTTAACTATGCTGTCATCATTAAACTGTCTGCTCAGATGTAAAACCATAAACTAAAAATGATTTTCAATTTTGTCATAATCAAGTAATGTATATTTAATATACATATAAATCTGAAATGTAGATTTATATAGATTGCACTTTGTGCAATTCCGTAGAAAAGGAGATTTTAATACTCTTGATAAATTTGCAAAAGGTAAAGAGGAGGGCCTGCAAACCCTATCATTTGCACAGGTTGGAACATTGTCCGTTTGTCTTTTGATTAGAAGCAATTAGGCCAAATCCTTAATATTTTTAGGTATGAGGGGATCACCACACCTCCCTCACCATGAGCCTGTTACCTTCTGAGCACTGAACCCATTTGACACTTTGATTGAGAGGACCTGAGAGTTAACGTAGCGCAGCAGATTTGAACCCATGACTATCAATGAATAAGAACCGGGGACTTGTACTGCTAAGTCTCACGTGTCTTTACGAAAGATACATGTAATAATAAATGATATTTATTTGATGATTATTTTTCTTAGATCATGGATTTACAGTTGCTTTAGACACAGGAAATGGATGTTGTATGTTGTATATCATGATTAGTGTTTAGTTTCATGAGATTTGAAAGGCAGAATTTGTGGATAAATATAAGTAGACAGAAAAGTTCATTCTAAGGACAAGGATGATCACAAATTGAAATGTGAAATAGAAAACTTGATGAAAATTTGATTCCAAGGGATACCATTGAACCCATTTGACATCTTGATTGAAAGGAGCACCTGAGAGTGAATGTCATGTTCATGGATACTACTCAACAGTATGAATCCATAACTATCAATGTTCAATGAATAAGAACCCAACCAGGGACTGGTACTGTGAAGTCACGCCTGTCTCTACGAAAGATAAAAAAATGATCTTTATTTTTGATAATTATTTTTTCTTAGATGATGGATTTACAGTTGCTCGAGACACAGGAAATGATGTTGTATGTTGTATTTGTAAATCATGATTAGTGTTTAGTTTCATGGGATTTAAAGGCAATATTTGTGGATAAATATAAATAGATAGAAAAGTTCATTCTAAGGACAAGGATACTCACAAATTGAAATGTGAAATAGAAAACTTGATGAAAATTGGATTCCAAGGGGTACCATTGAACCCATTTGACATCTTGAAAGGAGCACCTGAGAGTGAATGTCATGTTCATGGACACTACTCAGCAGATATGAACCCATAACTATCAATGTTCAATGAATACAAATCGATGACTGGTACTGCTAGGTCACACCTGTCTCTACAAAAGATAAAAAAATGATCTTTATTTTTGATGATTATTTTTTTTTGATGATGGATTTACAGTTGATTGAGACACAGGAAATGATGTTGTATGTTGTATTGGTAAAATCATGATTAGTGTTTAGTTTCATGGGATTTAGAAGGCAGAATTTGTGGATAAATATAAATAGATAGAAAAGTTCATTCTAAGGACAAGGATGATCACAAATTGAAATGTGAAATAGAAAACTTGATGAAAATTGGATTCCAAGGGATACCATTGAACCCATTTGACATTTTGGTTGAGATGAGCACCTGAGAGTGAATGTCATGTTCATGGACACTACTCAGCAGATATGAACCCATAACTATCAATGTTCAATGAATAAGAACCGGGGACTGGTACTATTAAGTCACGCCCGTCTCTAAGAAAGATAAAAAAAATGATCTTTATTTTTGATGATTATTTTTTTAGATGATGGATTTACAGTTGATTGAGACACAGGAAATGATGTTGTATGTTGTATTGGTAAATCATGATTAGTGTTTAGTTTCATGGGATTTAAAAGGCAGTATTTGTGGATAAATATAAATAGAGGTTCATTCTAAGGACAAGGATACTTACAAATTGAAATGTGAAATAGAAAACTTAATGACAATTTGATTCCAAGGGATAATGCACACATACACAACATCATTTGGTGTCAAAACCTACCTGGGCACTCATTTCTATTGCAGACATGTGGATAAGAGGGGGTCTATAAGTTAGTTGCCTAACATAGAAAGTAGTAAGCCGATGTAACTCGACTATGTGTGTACATCTGTCGTAACTCGAGTTTAATTCGTGTTTACTTTTACAGCGCATTGACCTGGAACGTGTAAGGTTCATTTCAATTTGACTTCAAAATCGTAACATGTGTGAACAGTTGTAAGTCGAATTACTTTTTGCTAATCCAAGGTCGTGTTTGAAATAAAAAATGGACTCGATATCAACTTAAGACGACTTTCTAGTGTGTCTTAACGGGGTATAAGTTTGAAATAAATGTCTGCTCTTGTTTATGTAGTAGAGAAGATTAAATTTGCTGTTGATATGATTTGAAAGTTTAAAAATAAACATTAAAATCGGAAGCATAATAACAATCATGAGGACATCAGCAAAAAGTAACATTAGGGAGGAAGATTTTAAGTAAATTTGATATTGGTTAATTTTAGTAATTTCTTAGATTTTCAAATAAAAAAACACCTTAGAACCTGTAACTGGTTATTTTTGATTTTTTATGACACAAAAGCAAGAGAATTTTTACTTGAAACTTTCCATATGTTCATTAATCCAGTTGAACTACAGTTGATCCACATTTACCTTCGAAGGCATTGAATGCACCTCATACCTGCTGATGTAGGCCAAAACCCTACCAAAACAGGGTACAATCAAAAGTACATTCAACAATCCTGGCTTTGCTCCAAGTTTAGTGCTGTGTATTTTTATGCCAATGATTTACAAGAATGTTGGGAATAGGATTAACTTTCTATTATTTATTTCTAAAGACATTTTTCAAGATAATTTATAGCAAAACATAATGAATTTTAAAACCAACTCTAGTGTTGTGTATAATTTTGTAACATTTGATACAATTAATGTATTTTTCTGCATTTGTTTTGACATTTTTTAGTGAAACATAACAGATAAAAAATGCACTTGTTTTGTCACTTCAGATTTATAGAAAGGTGTAAGTGAATTAAGTTTTGAATTCTCTAAAATTAAGTTTGGGTTTTGATAAAACTGAAAAGCAAATTCAATTTCAGGTTAGATCAGAATCTGTGTATGGAATCAACAAAAACATTCTAATAATTTGTATATTATTTGATATAAAATTCATACTTTACCTTCATTTTAATCCGCATCTTGTTTTTGTTTGTTTGCCAGGTTACACTGTTCATTTAATGTTGGAACTTTACTGTCATCATTTATTGTACAAGGTAAGTCAATTGAATATCCACCATCTAATATCCAACCATTATTGACATCAATGATCACAAATTAGTGATAACTGATTAGTTAACTGGTGGCCAAACTGTAGCCATAACAAGTTACAAGACGCAGCTAGCATCTACGAGGCTTGGATGCTAACAAAGACGCTAAAGTTTAAAAATGGTTCAACTTGATATCGTCTTCATAGCGCCTGAAATCCAACTAGACGGTAGCTGTGTCTTGCCAGTATGCTATTGGCTTCAGAAACCTGATAGCCCTGATAATAATATTCATAACTGACTTTTAAAAGTTCTAAACATACGTATGATATTGATTGATATAGACATCATACATAAAGATGTCCTTAATTTCAGCTACTACTTCCTGATCTTACATCAAACCTTTTATACATGATTCAGCTCCCAAGAAGGTAAATCACATGCTAAACAGAATCCATGAGGTTAAAATTGAGAGGAAAACCATACATGGTTATTAGAAACCAGTAAGCATTTGAACAAAGTAAGCTGTACAGACTTGGTGGTTTCCTCCAAGAAGCAGTTGCTTACGACTACGTCATAACGATTTTGCACCCATTTCACATACACAATTTTCAATGCACATTGAACATATGCAATTTTAATGCACTTTGTTTACACGTCACATCAATGGGGCTCTCCACACGGAAGCGTCAAATCTGGATGCATCTAGATGAATGTAGATTTACGAAGTGCAGATTGTGTTCACACGGCCGCGCGTCAATTTGACTTTAATCCGATTGCGCGTATTGTCACGCTGGGGTGTGCGTGGAAATAAGGCAACTATGTGTATGTACACGCGCAGTTGTTTATGCTTGCATGCGATTGTTTGCTGAAGTCCAGTTTAATCTACATGCATCTAGATGTGCAAAGTACAGATTGATTTGCTTGTGTGGAGAACCCCAATTGCTGTGTAATATATTGATTATGCAGATGCGAGATATGCAAATTTTATTTCGAAAATTTGTCAATTTGTTTGGGTCAAGTAACAAAAATAACCAGTTGATCGTTCCCTCCCTCTCCGATTTTGGATGCCGCACCAATTTGTTTTTGTTGTTATTTTTTTAAATCCCCCAAACAAAACAAAAAAAAATCAACAAAACACTTTTTAATTGGTATGTACAAGTGGACAGGATCCTCATTGCACTTTAGTAACCTAAAAATACCATAATATCATCTTCAAATATGTTATGGTGGCCATCTTGGACATAGCGACCATCTTGGAAAAAATAACAAAATAACAAATAATAAGGACCTCCCTCACCAACTTTTTCGAAAAAAAGTCTGGACAATCACCTGGCCATTTTTGTTACTTCGCCTTATAGTATAGCACGATAACCACATTTTTTGTTTACAGTATTTTGAAGTATGCCAAATAGCTTTTGACACATGTGGAAATAAAAAAAAAAAGTCTATGGAAGGAACATTTACTATTTTAGAAACACATAAACATTGTTTGGATGGAGAAAACATGTACTCTTTAGATACCTGTGTGTCAAAAACAAGCTTGGTGACCTATATATTTTTTAAATATTGGATTCGATATCAGAAAAAAAAAAAAATT
>JXSR01S068891.1:156345-170133 GCA_000969725.1 Ophiothrix spiculata
GTGCGTTTTTGTGTCTACCATGTAGAAATTTTCAACCTTTTGTCCACTCTTGCAAACAGTTGTATTATAATGCAACTGTTTTCCCCAAATCAAATAACTTGCTAGTTTCTATTTTGATATGGACATTTGCTCTCTATAATATGAACAGAGATCAAAGTTGATTAATCTATATAGTTAAAAAAATGTCAAATACATTTTGTATTTCTTTTTGGGATAATATTTTGGTGTTTTAAGCTGTTATGCTATCATAAATCAAGAAAATGAGTACTGGAATTTGCACAGATATGAATGCTAAAGGACTGATTGCATTAAATATCCCAATTAATCAGCTTCTGTAATGGAGTTAGGTAGTAACGATGGAATTAAGTATTCACAAAATCATAAGTAGCTTTGATACATAGTTACTAAATATTTTATCTGAGACTTTATGACATAGATAACCCTTCCTTCACTGCTGTGTTATTTTAAGATGGTTCCTGTCCCAGAATGTGACTCATCGTGTAAGCTTCAGCTTGCGTAAACTTTGCTTTTATTTTGTGATCATTCTGATGTAGACGATAAGATTTTTTGCTTCAAAAGCAATGTCTTGCAACCTTGATAAGTAAAATGGTCTAAAAATAGCATGGATCGATGAGTGGTTATGAGTTTTGTGCAAATCATTTCAAAATGAGCATGCAGTAGCTAAGGAAGTGTGAAACATTTTGAGTAATTGGGAAGGTTTGTAATCTGATATATTGAGGTCAATTAGAGGCTACGTTTTTACTCATCTTGATGGTCAAGGGATTCTAACGGATATTTGGATCAGATAAGAAAGCCGATGATGATTCAGCACTGCCTAGTGATGCACCATGTCCACAAGTTAATCCTATTCGTAGAAAGTGGATCAGCTCAGCTGTTAATTAAGCACAATGGTTCCCTGAAATGTGAGAAACGTAATGAAATTAATTTTGCTTTGCCAGTTGTTGTTTATCCAAAATTAAACACTTATATAATTAGAAACAGCACATTTTTGAAGAGTTCATACCTACCAAGTGTCCACATTTTCACCAAAACAAAAAGCTGTGATTTTATCATGTGTCCTTCATTTTATTTGGCAAAATAATTGTAAATAGAAATATGAAGGATATTTTAGAAATTCCCTCTTTTTAGACATTTCTTATCATGTCCTTCATTCTGAATGTTCAATGTTGGTAGGTATGAAAGTGGATCCATGTTAAAGCAGTAAAAAGTCAACCCTGTGAAATTCAAACACAATGATTCCCTGAAATATGAGACAATTTTAAGGGTTGATTCAGTGTCAAATCTCTGAAGAACTCAGCTCAAAAACAAATACATCAATTTTGAAATCTAAAGTGAACTTGCAGCATCTGCGTGTCAATTTGTCAAAGTGTGTGCCGTCGCTAATGAACACATTTACAGGTTTTAGTGACAGTACTTGGTGTGCAACTTAAATGGGGCAATTATGCAATAACTTTGTACTTCAATGTTTGTAGAGTATAAACATAAATGTCATACTACATCTCTACAATATGTTGAAGTGTAACATTGTCACTGTATTCTCTTTTGAAGACATATTGAATGAATTGGCAATATTGGGGAGCTCATCATGGGAGCAACAATCTGAACTCAACAAGATTAATGTAAATTTCCGAAGTGCATATAGTGTTCACACAGTTGCGCATCAATCTGACTTTGCGTAATTGGTAGAGAGTCTTGACACACTGGGGTGTGCACACAGTTACTTTTGCTTGTGTGATCATTTGCTGAAATCCAGCTTAATCTAGGTCCATCTAGTTTTATAACTTCAGATGAGTTCGGATTGATTACACCAATATATGGAGAGCCCATATCGTATTTAAAGAGACAGTTCTTGATATATATTTCATTGTACTTAACTCATTAATTTTGTTTCTTTTTTGCAGTGGTCAGTTACCAGCTGATGCAGAATTCAACTTTTTAAATAAAGTGAAAAATCTTGAAATGTATGGTGTAGATATGCATCCTGCAAGGGTAAGATTTGAAATCAAGTCTGATGCTGCTTTCATGCTCGTGTAGTTTTGTAGCTTTGTCGCTGCGTGACATATATTTTTTGCAAAAATTTGCTGGTTGCGTTTGCTACATGTCGCTGAGATAATCGATATCGGCAAAATTTTGTCGCACAGCAAAATTTGTAGAGATGAAATGAATTCAACTTTCAAAGTGACATGAAGCGGCAAAACTGCAAAGTGAGAAAACTGCAAAGCTACAAAAGTGTGAAACGAAACAAGTGACAGAGCAAAAAAGCTACAAAGCTGCAAAGCTACAATAAGTATGAAAGCAGCATGACTGTCTAATATTAGTATTACATCCATAGGTATAGAGGGGAGATACCAGACTGCCTGTACTGCCAAGTGTTATGGCGTCATCAAGCAGTTGAGCTCAAACATGTGATGACTCACCCTGAAAAGGGGGACTTTGCGACAGAACACTTTTCAATAAACAGGTGAAAATATGCAGCAAAAAATAAAGAAAATAATAAGAATTTCCAGCAGATTTTCTGTTTGTAAAATTTGATTGCTATGATCAATTTTAACTAGTAAGGTGTCATTGTAATACTTAGAAAATGCTGCAACAGATGATATTATAAAATCAAAATTGATATCATATATCTAAAAATTCCCCCATTTCGGGATGAGTCACATATGTGAATTTTGGGTTTTCTCTACTGGAAATCAAGTCGTACCACTCACCGGATACAACTGTTTAAATTACCCGCTTTTTATGTTTGTGGAATGCAGCAGGCTCATTCCAAAGTAACGTTTGTGACCGAAAAATTGAAAAATTTCACTTTTAAATGGCCACAGAACGTAGCAAAAACATTATATCAACGAGCTTGTTGTTGATAATGGTGCTCCCTGGTGGGATCAAGACATGTAGATGTTTGAAAATTAAATCAATTGCCAAAATCCTGAGGTAAAGTCCATGTAACGTTCGGTAACGTTTGTGACCGCGCACGGAAATGGTTTTTTGCTCCTAATGACTTCAAAGTACAATTTCTCTGAAGTGTCAACGAATTTTTTATTGCGCCTTACACCGATTATGGGAAACATATTTACAAATATTTCATAAAAATTACAGAACATTATATTGCCATAAATTGTTTGAATGCATTGTTATGTGTTGTAACGTTTGGTAACGTTTGTGACATTTTGGTGTAACTTTTTGGTAACGTTTGTGACATTTTTGAAACAAAACATGTGCTCATTCATGCACGGATAGACAAACTATACAATTTCTGATTGGAAAATACTTCTCACGTACCAAGTAACAAATGTATGACTGAAAAACATGTTTATGTGGTCGAATAAAAAAGCTGATTTTTTGCTTGAAATCAAAAAAGGTTTAGTTTCCACTGGAATGAGCCAGCAGCTAACTGACAGTTAACTCATTTTATTATAGGCAAGATTTATTTTGGGCTTCAATATCAGTATAGGTTGACTACCAGTTGGAATCCCTAAATGCATCATCAGCTTAAACCTGAATACCCCTTATTTGATCTTCTAGCCGGAATATCCCATTTTCATGCGGTGTTGCGCTAAATATTGTAGAAAATCACTAGTTATACCTAAATACCAAGTTTGATATAGATATCTGCTATATTAATGACTAAAAGTACATTTTTAGAATCACGGAGTTACATCAACTCCCCCTGACCTCCGAACTTTGAACGGACACCGTATCCCCCCTGAAGGTGGTAGGGTTGAAATTTTTTCGCTAGAATAAGCGGAAAGGATAAACTAAGAGGTACACTAAGTTGCCTCGCGCTGAGCACAAGGAATTTTTGGGGCAGAAACAATTTCGGTGTGGGGTGTTCACTCCTTTCGTCGAAATAGGGTTAAAGTAGTAAAACAGGAGATCTGTGAGACCCTGTTCTAGTCTTGTAAGGATAATTTTTCTTTATATAAATCTTGAAACAGCATAATGCTATTTTATGACAAAAGTAGACATCGATTCCTTCATCATTGTTAATAAAATGAATGTTCATCCTATCCTTTCTATCACAAAATTTGCAAGTCGAAAGGAGTTGGGTACATTTGCAAGGAGGGACATTTATTTATGCCCCAACTTGTTGAATTTGAGGAGCAAGAAACAGGCAGTATGAGAGCATGTGTAGTCTCTAAGTCAATTTGATTCCTCAAGTTTGTTGGTTCGATTGAAAAAAAAAAGTGCTACATGTATTTATATATTTTCATGCAGGTGAAATTTTCTAAGAAAGTACAAGATTGTATGTTTAACCTTTCACAAAACACCCACATAAGATCGTATTTGCATAGTCATCAATAAACATATGTAGATGATCGGCTAGATAGTTCAAATTTTAGATGTATGCTTGAATTTGCATTTGGTTATCTTATCTAAAAGTAGGATCTCTTAGTGATGAAGAAAGTTCAGGTTATTTATGAAATTTTGTTCTGTATGTTGATATATTTCCATTTGGCTCAAACTGATTTATCTTTCAAAGAGTATGAAAATAGATAGAAACACAAGACTTAAGGGAGGTCGGAGCCTCACGATTTCTGAAAATTTATTTTGATCATAACTTGAAAACCAATGAAGTAAACTATATAAAAGTATACATTTTTAGAAAGGGAATTTCACAAGGAATCTATTTATAGCATCAGATTCTTGATTTAAGAACTCGCATTTTAGTAACTCACCAAAAACGAGTTATTTTGCCAAAATTTTTTGAACAAGCCTAAGAAAAATACTATTCTGCCAAAATGTTCAAAAATAGGTACAAGTCATCTGCATCGAAAAATTTTGGTCCGAAAAGGCCAAAAATTCATTTTTTTCAAAAAAATCATGATTTTTGGGCATTTTTTGGCACTTTTCGGCCATTTTTGAGAAAACATTCCCTAGAACTATCGATTTAGATGATTTTTACCTATTTTTGGAAGATTTTTGCCAAATAATACTTTTTCTAGGCTTGTTCAAAAAAAATTGGCAAAATAACTCGTTTTTGGTGAGTTTCTAAAACGCAAGTTGTTAAAATTTGAATTTGATGTTATAAATGGATTCCTTGTAAAATTTCCTTTCTAAAAATGTATACATTTATATAGTTTAATTTATTAGTTTTCAAGTTATGATAAAAACAATTTTTAGGGATTGTGAGGCTCCGACCTCCCTTAAGATGTTAGAATATATATATAAGTGTGCCAAGAAAAGACTCCCAAATGGTCTCATCTTGGATAATGATTGCATATCATGCGCCTCAAGTCCAGCCTGCCCAACACACTCATTTTTCTCCAAATTAGTGTGTTGAAAGCTTCTGCAAGATTGGTAAAATGTTAAGTGGAGTAGTTTTTGCTATTTTTAACATCTAAAATTATATCATTTAAATATATGCGTGATAAAATGGGCAAAACAAAAAAATTTCAAAAAATAATACAGTTTTTATTAATTTATGCTCTGCAATAAACAAAATTATACAAATCACATGTCACAACAAATTATTAATTTAAACAAAATTATTCAAATCTCATGTCGCATCAAATTTTTAAGTAGCTTGTTAACCTGAAGTTTTTAAAATGTTGAATAATTTCTCAGCTTTTTTTTTAAAATTCAGTTTTGGATTAAAAAGATGGATATTATATATATATTTTGCTATTTTATTGAACTTGCATCTTGATGAATTTTAGTCAAAATGTGATGAGGAACTTAAAAACAATTAAATATGCTTTTATGTTAATTTTAAATAAGGTATTATTTTTGGTAATCCATAATTATAATTAAAATCTATAATTATAAATTTTATTTGCTGGGAGCCCTTTAGCCATTTGATTATCTTTCACTTTGGATAGAAGCATTGTGCTTGCATCAATTAATTGAACTATAGTGAGACAAAATGTTTAGATAACATTTATTCAGACAATTTTCATTGTATCAAGGGTCATATCAAATGCAATTAACATTTTAAGTAATTGTTTTAAAATGTTTAAAGTAATTGTTTTAAAATTAATAACAATCATTTCTCAGTAGCTTTTTACAACATATTACTTTACCGGTACTACATACAGCTGATTTGGATACAAGTCAGTTGCTATGGTAACCCATCAACATATTTGTGACTAATGTTTTCATGATGATAATGAATGATTCGTCAATGTTTTCAAATTGGCTGCACCATGGAACACTGGTTTGCTAAAACCATGATTTATGATTTAGTGAAATGTAAAATTTGTCACTTCACAGCTGAATATAACACTTAATCTATAATGTGGTTTTATGAGGTTTTACTTTGTGGTTGTACGAGACGTCATTTGATTTCAAAGTTGCAGAGCTGTAAAGATTCATAATATATAGACAAGCAGGGATAAGGAGATTTTAGCAAAGAGGCAAAGGAGAGGAAATGCCGCAATCTGTGACATTATTTAGACAAAAATAACTGCGCACCATCTTTTTTGAGGTCATTGTTTAAAATCGGAGGTGTTTGGTTTGGGCCGAGGTACTTTTCTGAGGGAGCGTAGCTCCCGAAGAAAAGTACCGAGGCACAAAACAAACACCAATGATTTTAAACAATGACCGAATTAAAAGATGGTGCAAAGTTATTATTGTCATTAATAACCGCTCTTTTGACATTTTAATGCTTTTTATGTGTAATTTTATGAAGAAATACTTTATTAAACTTATTTCTTCCGTCAAGGTCTACTTATCCCTATAAGAGAATTTCAATCAGTCCAGGCATGACGATCATCGCGTAATATGATAAACGAGCGTGTGTGTGGTGCATACACGTGCTTTATTGGCGTTTTATGAGAAAATGCACTCAGCGCTAATGACATCACATACGCGGGTCATTATAAGAAGTCATTGTTACCTGATAATGACCGCGCAGTTGTTTGCGTAAAAGTAGAAATAATTGTAAGAAATTGGATCGCGCTATTAGGCAGGTTATTAATTGAAAATAAAATATTGCAAGTACGAAATGTGCTTAATTTTCTCAGGTTGTGAGATTTGCTTTATACTGAGCTTTATCTTTAATGCAGTGTGTGGATGTTTGGTGGTGCAGGTGGGTTGCAGGTAGAAACAGTCAAGAAAAAATGAAAACACAGGTTACAGGTTTGAACAAAAATAGGAATTTGACTTTTCCTCACAAAATTGATTGTTATGCTACTGGTAATATTTTCTTGTTGAAATTTTTATGACTTGAATGAAACTTAGTTGAAAGAAGTGATATCTGTAAAATTGATAGATATTAAAAATCAATGTTAGGCCTCTCTGTCTTAGTAGATTTTTGTCCTGCAGAAAGATGTATGGTTAGCTAACAGATGGCATTTCCTGTAGATGACTTACTTCATGTACAACATTTACAAACTAAAGGAAATATATTCTGAGTACTTATGAAAGTGACTTGTAAATGTTATGTAAACAATAATTGGATAGTGATTTTTGCTTCATGCTGTAATTTTCCAACTTTATCCCAGTAGCAGATTTTCAGAGAGTTCACAAGAGCAAGGTTGGTGTGATTTCTAGAAATCATATCTCGAGTTTTTGTCAACCAAATGGTTGGTAAATAATCAGATCTACTTTTCGTTGTTTGTGGGACAACAACTATAATAGTTGTAATTTTCACAAAAATGATGAACCATCCATAAATCAAGGAATATAGTCTATCTTCTAAATAAGCTCCCTGAAATCGCGTCCAGAATATTCAAACAATTGAGCTTCCACGCAGTCTGTGGGTATTCGTAATTCGAATTAAAATCAACTGACAAAGCTGACGATCGTTTATATGACTGGTCAGTTTTCTCCAGTGACAATAACTTGGCGTGACAATCGCGGTAATAATCAACCACATCCAACTATGTGAATTGCAGTGAGGCGCGTACGGCACAGAGCACTACTTTACAACATGCGTTAATGAGTAAAAACCCTGGCGAAACGGGGAGCTTATTTCAAGATTGACTTTAGAAGTTCAGTTTTTTACCAATTTATTTTTCTACAAGAGACATGTGCGGCCTAGTGGCATAAGTTCCTCACTCTTAATCATCAGACATTAAGAGTTGATGGTCATACATGTATATGCTGATTGGTGCATGTGGTATCTTTAAGCACGATATTAACTCTCACATATGCTCCTCAAACCAGGTGTCAAATGCCTTTCTGTAAATTTGATTAAAAGGTAACAGATTCACACTGGAAAACATGTATCAAACTTCTCAATGCAACAATATTGGGGCTCTTCACACGGGCAAACCAATCTGTACTTTGCACATCTAGATGCATCTAGATTAAACTGGACTTCAGCAAACGATCGCGCGAACGTAAGTGACTGCATGTGCATATGTACGCGTAGTTGCGTTATTTCCACTCATGCGCACACCCAAGTATGTCAATACGCGCCACGGCCATAAAGTCAGATTGATGCGTGACCATGTGAACACAATCTGCACTTCGGAAATGTACATTCATCTAGATGCATCTAGATTTGATGCTTCCGTGTGGAGAGCCCCACTAACTACTCTGTCCAAATTGCTTCGAAAGAAAGCTAGAGTGAGGTACTCTAACCTGTGCAAATAAGGCATTCTTCTTGTCTTGTTTTCTGTGCTAGAAATATCAAAATTTACAAACAAAAAGTCACATGGAACAATTTTTGATGCCTTTAATCATGGGTTCTACCCACACTCCACTTAAAGGAACTTGACTCATAAGCATTAACATCTATGCAACTCAGTGACCCTTGATATTGTATGGTTAAAGTTTTGGCTAGGTATTATACTTCCCTGGATTTTGTACATGTGTATGTTGTTTTTGTACAAGTAATAGGCCTATGTAGAATCTGGATGTGTTGAACTCTATGACAAGTTGAAACTCAAAGTTCTTGCCATGCCTCCAGTCTTATCATTAAATGTATGTCTTGAATATCTAGGATTGTGTAGAATTGCACAAAGTCAAACTGTGAAGTGCATAGAGGTTCATTAGTCGTGACTTATTTGGCAGGGACTGTCTTTAACTAGTTGTTTGACAAAGTTGGCGACCAAAAATAGGAGGATCTCTCCTTGAATGCCGTGACTGACAGATTGAGGATGTTTTTCCGTCATAGCTTGTAGAATATTGACATAATGTCGCTTCCCAAATGCTAAATATAACTGCTTATTTGTGTCAGAGGACTCAAGGGTGATGGTGGTTTTTATATAAAACAAGAGAGAAGTTTTATTGAGTTAACATTAAGTTGGCTTACTTTGTTTTTCTTCAATTATATAATTGAACTCTTAAGTAACCGTCTGTATCAAATTTGATCATTGATGTGTTTTGTACCTTGTCCGTTGGATCTACTTTTTATATTAATTTTCATTACAAAGAACATTTTTATATATATTTTATTTTTTGTGGTTTTATAATAAGTTGTTTTATGGCTTTAAATTCAATTTTCCTTATTGGAAATTCTTACTGATGTTTTAATGCATACTCAATGAAGTTGCGCTATTCAGAAACTTGAAGATTGCAGAATTGTAATAGGCATAATTTGTAAAGCAGTATAGGTTTAATATTGAAAGTAAGTGTCTTTGCAGATTAGTCCATGTTTAGACTTTGATTATATCACTTCCCTTCCTCTAGCATGTCTAGTCCATTTACAATGAAGAAAATACCCTTACCCTTACTGGTTTAACAGATCGTTGCGTTCTTGTCTTAAGCCCATGATATACTAGCAAGACGCAGCTAGCGTCTTGCTAGACGCTACCGAAGACGCTAAAGTTGAAAATATTTTAACTAGCTGGCGTCTGGTTAGCGTCTTTGAAGCGTCTAAAATCAAACCACACGCTAGCTGCGTTTTGCTAGTATATCATGGGCTTTAGGCTTCAAGCTATAAATCGAGCCTGTTTGCTTGCTGGGATATTTTAAATAGCTGACACAGTAGTGGCATTTCCTTGAGATAAGTACATTTTACTCATATCCTGGCTGTCACACGTACTCTGCTTTAATGAAGTATTACATGATTGTATGACTTGATTAATGTGCTCTAGGATTTATGTCGTGGATAGGCTGTTATTTTTGAGTACATAATTTTTCATAATTTTGTGCTGTTGTGACGAATGGCATGTATTTTTTAAAACTTTGTGATATAGGAATTATGTATTTCAAACGTAAGGCAATAGCAATTTCAATAATAGAATGATGCGAATTTTGTGTGTTTTCACGGCAAATACAAAATTCATACAAAATTAACCCAGGTACAGTAGATATGTAACAATGTGTGAATGTTTAATGCAGGAACATATTCTATGTGACTGAGCTGTTTGGTCAAAATTGAAATGAATACAATTGAATTTTTTTTAAAGAATTTGGTTATTTTTCTATGAAATCTGCATTTGCCATGTTTTTGCCGATAATAACATCTAGTTATAGAAATCTTGATATGGGCAAAAGGAGGCGGAGTAATACTGCATATATCTGGTTTGTTTCCCATTCAGAAATCAAATTCTAAAGAACCATACAATTTAATATTAAATCTCAGTTGAAGCCAAATATAATTTAACACAGATTTTGGTCATTTTTCTGTGAATTGTGTGTTGTATAATATTTTTTGGTGAAATAAGAGCAAGTTTGTGGACATTCATTTTTAGTCATCACACCTTGACCTCAATTGTGGTTTGAAGTAGGCCTACATTTGTACAACAGCTGCCTAATTATGACCCTGTAGTAGATTTTGGTTTTTGGACAGACCAATTTGTACTAGGTTTTAACATTGCCAGTGAAACCAAATCATGGTTAAGGTTCTGATGGATTAATTTTATGTTTGACACCCTTTGAATAATGTCAAGATTGGACTATGTTTGTATCCTGTGCCAGGTGTCAAATGGTGAAGGCTTAAAGACACCGACTTTAGTTGTGTTCACATTTAGAATTCACTCGGGTAATCTTTTTTACAACATTCCACAAGGACTTCAGCTTACACGGGTTGCTGTTCTCACTTACATTTTATCACAACTACTAACACGACCATGGCAGAGAAATTTCGCAACCCGTGTTAACTTTAAAAAGTTACAGCGGTACCGCGCTGTCATTTGATAAAAACTGCATGGGGATTACACTGTTTTGATACAAGTAAAGAAAGATTGTAATCAAGTAAGCCTAGTTTAGCTTTAAACTGACAACCAGTACGATTTCATCATTACAAAATGGTTATAAAATTAAACACATTACTTTTTTGTTATTATATAAACAACTGGGTACATGTTGACTGCCATTAATTTGCAGGCGGCAAAAAATATGCAATCGTGACCATGCTGATGTTCTATTACTATACAGATACAGATGCATCAGGAACTGGATGAAACTGCAGAAACTCCTCAAAATCCTACATAGGTCACACTTACCACGAATGCTAACCCGAGTAGTTGTTCTCACTGCAAGGCCATGTTATCTTAACCGGGTAATCTCGATTTACCCCGGACTTTTACCCCAGGGGTAACAGTCGTGATAAACTGACACGATTGTTGTTCTCACTTACGTTTTATCACGACTGCTAACATCACTAGCGCTATCACGACTTTTAGCACGACTATAGTCGTGTTAAATGCTCTGCGTCTGAACAAGCCTTTTATTTCTCATGCCATAGTGCAGGGGTATAATGTAATGTAAAGCCACACTGTCAATCATCCTTCACATTTGTAATCAGAATATTCATTATTGGGGAAAATATGAAAAATCATAAAATCAACTACTCTGCAAGGGTTAGAGAAATTGTTTGACATCCATAATGAGTCACTTCTGCCTTCTGTTAATGTAATCACAAATTGTGTTTACATTAATTGGGCATATTTTTTATATGCAGACACTATGGATTAGGTGTGTGATAAATTGCTTAAGCCATGAGTTTGTATCACCTGATAAACAAGATTTTTCCTACATATATGTCTTTGAAATACATACCATCAATACATAGTGACAGCATGTCTGCTGAAATTTGTATCATTTTTTCCTAAGTTGCATGAAATTACTACCTTTAATGCAGCCTGCATGGACATAATCATTGAGTGAAAAAATACCATTTCCTGCTTTTTTTGCTTGATGGCGATTAAAAGTTTTGTAAGTTCGCCACATATATCCTCAAAAGATATAGGGCCTTTTTTTTTGGCTATTATTTTGTCAGGTTAAATCCCTCCTGCATGATGTGAATCTATTTGAAAAAGATGATGTTTTCAGATTTGATTATATTATTTACATGCACTATTTTGTTGTGCCAGGATCATGTATTGTTTGCTCTCCCTGACTTTTCATTCTGACTCACACGTAACAGCTGACTTATATGGTTATCTGTACTTGAAATGTCTAAATTGAATTACTGTAATGTTATTGTCTTTTATCTGACGGCAACGGTTAGTCATTGGGTAGGCCTGTATTATTTCACCTTTTGATGTAATCGTACTACCTATAATTTTGCTTTTATGTTCTGAATTGTGTCACAGTTTGTGAGTGTCTAGTCAGTAGATGCCAATGACATAAAACCAATTTAAAAGAAGGTTGGCTCGACCTGCTCTTTGCAAGTGCCAGGGTTTATTGGAGGGGCAACTAACATATTGCCTCCTAATCTCCCCACCCCTGTAGGGGGGGGGGAAGTGCGTAGCCAGGATTGCATACCCCGTGGTGCGCAATAAATCCTAGTCCAAAACGGCGTCGAATCCAGGGGGCCACTAGTACTTGCCTATATCGGACAGGTCACTAAATGTATTATTAGCAGTAATTAGGACTACTGTGCCCGTTTTCGTTGTTTTCCCATTGTTTTTTTTTTCTTTATCCCATTTTTTTTAGACCCCCGGAGTGCGCGCGCCCCTTCCGCACCCCCAGGCTATGCCAGGGTTGGGGGGGGGGGGGGGGGGGAAATATGTCAGTCAGCATGAGTTTTGTTACCCATCCATACCTGTAGGGGTCAATTTCAATGAATGTTTTTAAATATTTCTTTGCAAGTTTTGAATGTGTTGTTGCCTAGAACCACAACATGTAGTGTTACATAGGGTTTGAATTTTTCCTGTGTAAAATTTCTACACATAACAGTCATTGGTACACTTATGAAGGGTGTTTATGTCTTTGAGAAATCTTAAATGAAACATCAAAACTGTTTAGTGAAATTGGCCACTGAACTTAATTTTCTCAGGAGTACAATTTAGACTTCTCATAAGGACTCCATTTAAAGTTGATACGTGGCTTTCTTGCAATGAACCTTCACATTAAGTCTAAACATTTGCATCTTTGGCCATTTTTTTTTTTACTTTGGCAAATAATATGTGCTTGTTGTTCCCAAACAAGTATTCAAATTGTTATGCGAGACATGTAACAGGATTTCTTGTCTCGAATGCAATGCGCAATCAACTTCTGACCGCTGTTTGTTAACACAGAAACCTGATGCAACTGTCTGGGTAGAAGATGGCCACTTCTGGATTCAGTGATAAGTCAGTGACCAATTAATTAACCTATATAGCAGTCAGACTCCATTGCTTGGGAAATGTTTCGATGCTTGTCTGCAGAAACGACTGTGAAAGTATGGCCAAGTAAAATGTGCGTAGTATAACTGGAGATTGTTGTTGCATCATTGATGGGAAATGAATCAGGGACATTGATTTCAATGCCTCTTTCCTTCCGTAAAGCTAATTAAAGTTAAAATAAATATCAGTGCTTGATACTGAAGGAGATGGGAAAGGACATTGCCAGTGACACCAAATCATGGTTAAGGTTCTGATGGATTAATTTTATGTTTGACACCCTTTGAATAATGTCAAGATTGGACTATGTTTGTATCCTGTGCCAGGT
>JXSR01S068891.1:194353-206421 GCA_000969725.1 Ophiothrix spiculata
TTTCATCTAAATATGTTCTTACAAAAATATCAACTCATTTAAATGCCAGGGTCAGCAGAAGTCATTTCAGATCTTGAATATTTAAGGCCATTTTACATATAGGATATGTCAATGAAAGGGCTCTTGCCTTAAAATCTTTCCGTAAGTTTTAAAAAAGTGCTACATATGCTTAATAATTACCGATTAAGATGAGACTTAAAAGTAAATTTCTCTTGTGCAACTACCTTATTCTGTTCTATACAGGTCAAGACTTGATTTATAGACTTGTCGCCACTTCAGACATGTTCCCGGTGGGGAATCTACTCAGTGAAGTGTCAAATATTGCATTTGTGACGCCAGTAGGACGTTTTACTTGCTTTCATGGCTGATGTTTTAACCATGAAACATGTAAATTTTCAATCCCATGTTCTGTCCTCAACTTCAAATTTTACCCCTTTTCCAAAGAAAGAGATGTTGAATGCTGTTATTTATTTTACAAAATTTGTAGTTTAAAATGGCATGTACTTTTCCCCAAAATGCAAAACGAAACCATGAAAGGTGGGTAAAAGTATAACATTCAGAACAAGTTGATATATTGTGAAATTTTACGAAATGTTGAATTTTTTGAAACAGGAAGAGTGAAATTGTAATTCCAAAAAAAAAAAAAAAAAGTATTCAGCACATAATATGACATGCGTACCTTAATTGAGTTATGAGTACCCTCCCTTCTTGTTGCTTATAAACATGCATCATATTTCTTTTATCTTCTTTTTATCCAGTGGGAGAACAGAATTCCAAACTGTAGAAGATGCAAAGAAGAGGATAGCAAATAAAAAAGAGGAGTACACAACAAGGTAACTTGAATTTTGTGCTTTATTTTCAGTCATTTCTTATGGTAATTGTAAGCTTTTTAGTAGCAGGATATATGTGATGCGGTATATCAAAACCAGGCGGAATTGGGCAAGGTTCTAAATGGAGAAAGTGGCCAAAATGAGGTGAAGGGTGATTTTTGTCCAAACTGAGTTTTTTACAAATTTGTGTGTCTAGCTGTGGTACAAACATGTTGTGAAAATTTGAAAGTAAAATTCCATTGGTAAAAAAAAAAATTTTGACAGACATTTCTTTTATATACCTTTATATTTCTTTATTATTTTCTTTATTTTATGGGCTTTTTCTTATTTTGAACATTTTGGAAAGTCAAACTTCAAAATTCCATAACTTCAGTTAGCAGTGATCAATTGAGATGAAACAAAAAGAAATGCGAAGCAAAATATCTCTGTTTTGATATTTTACAATGAACTCAAATTTCATCTCCTGCCCAATTCAGCCTGGCTTTGACATACCACGTCACATATGTGGCTGGGTAATAAAGTATTATCTTAAGCTGTCAAAATGGGGATGAGGTTGTACAAGCATATTCATTGAATCTTTAGTTGTAGTAAAGAATTTATTGCAGATGCAATGAAATTTTTTTAACTCTTATCATTGATTCTATTCATGTTAGGCAATTTCTTCAAATATGCCATTTGCACTGGCCAATTTGACAGGTATGCTGTTATTATGAAAAATGCACTTTACTAAAGGTTGTTACATTTACAATTTATGAAAGAATATGGTGCAAATATTACAAACCCACTGTACTACGTGAATAAAAAAAATTGTGCACGGATTACAAATGACCTTGACCTTAATAAATAATAAGCATCAAATCAAAAATTTCTTGTTGTAGTAAAGTAGATTTAATATACTTTCAAATGCAGAAAAAGTGATTGAAATCGGCTGAAAAATAAGTAAGATATGACAAAATTTTGTAAGTATGTCTCTCTTTCTTCCATTCCAATAGGATTTACACAGTTAAACAAGATATTACATTTATCACAAGTAAGGGTTATGGCACTTACTCAAAGAAGTGAGTTTTGTCGCTATTATCTAAGTAACTTTAATTAATTGTGGAACTGGCATTGTAAATAAAACAATTTGTACACAACATGGTTACAACATTTCATAAATAAGTAGTCCAATTAATTGCATTATTAAATATTGCACAAATGTGTATTTAAAATACACAATTTTTTAGTCAATATGGTCAAATGAACTGAAACCAGGATTTGTGAAGAAATTAGCCAGATTCACAGAACGCCTGAATCATAGTTTTTCTTTATTTTTTCTTCTGGAAATGTAAAACAAACGAAATGTTTTGTTATGACATTTATAAAGTTGTGAAACAATAATCCGTAGTTATATAAAATAATCAGGAAAATCAAACATTGAGTTGAAAAAACATGAAATTGTGCATTCTCATAGGCATCGATAAGCACAAGTTTAATGTGTATAAATCCCATTGGAATGAAGGAAAAAGATATGTACATATAAATTGTTCATATCTGGCTTATTTTTCTATCATTTTTTCTGCATTTGAAAGAATTATATTAAATTTGCTTTACTAAACCAACAAATTTATGATTTGCTGCTGGGCATTTTCACGGTAACGGAAGGACAATCACATAATTTTTCTGTATTTCAAACACATACATTGCCAAAATTGAATTGGATAAAATAAAACTAATTCCATATTTCGTTGAGTATACCTGAAAGCATTCATATTCAACAGTAATTTTTTCATAAAAATTCCTCTGTCACAAAATATGCATATTAATGAGGTCGGTCACGGAAGGACAGCAAAACGGACATGGTTTTTGAAAGTTTTATGAAAGTTATGAAGAAATTTTATTTCAAAGTTACTGAATGCGTTGTTTGGTTTTTCTGCAATAGTTTGTCACATTCCACATCAAAATATTCCCTACGGTTATGTTTTAACAATGCGAAATGCGAAGGGATCATGGTCACGGAAGGACGGAAACGGAAGGACAATTTGTCCGCTGATTTTTGGGTGCACTGAACCGTAAAGCCTGGTTAGGATTAACAAAAAATACAACCTCATGTGTAAATTTGATCCTTATTTAAGCCATTTAGAACAATAACACCCAAGTAAACAACCAAGAATGGGTTGAAAAAATTAAATAAAAATTACTACTTTTAATTATGAAAATCAAGAAATTTGACAAAAAATTAGGTTTTTTAAAGAAATTTCATAGACATCTTTGTTCAGTCTTTTCAAAATTAGGTTCATTTTAAAGAGCTTCAAAATAGCTTTCTTTTGATACCAAATATATGGTGGTAGCATTTTTCATTGAATAGTTACATCCTTTTTTCAATATTTTTCTCATGTCCACTTTTTCGTGAAAATGCCCTGCTTTTAACAAGGTCAAACTCATTTTTAATCATGCCCATTTTTTTTTTGATTCACATAATATAATCTAGGTTATGAAGTGGTTGATAAAACCTTATTTATTGAATAGTCAGTTGCACCATGATTTTATTGAATAGCACTAAATCAAATAACAATTTCAGGCACTTTGTCCTACAGAGTCGAAATTACTTCTGATGAATGCTTGTCAGTTCTAAACTTGTTTAAAATTTTATAGATGAAAAGTTATTTTTCATACTTATATCTTACAATTTAGATTTCATTCATATTCTCTATAAGAGGTAGCAAATCATTCGGTTTAAATTATTTTCCCGAGGAGATCTGAAAACCATGAATATGCCCGAAGCAAAGCTGAGGGCATGCATATTCATGGTTTTCAGATCACCGAGGGGAAATAATTTTAACCATGCCTGAAGAAAAAGCAGTCAATATTTGTTTTATATACAGAATATATAGATTTTTGTCATCTGGTTGGTTAAAAGAATCATTTTTGCACTTAAAACGCCGATGTCACATGCATATTGCTCGTGTTACACAGGCGCCGCAAAGTATGCTTATAGGCCTAGTGAAAAATATACCCCGGGCCTAGTTAAATCCAAGCCTTCACTTTTAACCAATCAGAGGACAGAAATCTATATATGAGGTATATAATCTTTTATATTCAAGATTAAATCCTGTATATGATCTCATGATGTATTATGCCGTTTCCAGTTCTCCTAACTTCAGGACGCCTACTAGTAAAAGAATGTTCAGGAGAACGATAAGTGGGACCACATCAGAAATCATATCAACAGAAACCAGAAGCCTACCAAGCAAACCCTCACAGTACAAACCATTATCTGAAAATCAGTAAGTAGGGACAGGTGTTTTTTATAGCAGTTGGTGGAAGAAAGGGGTAAAAGTGATGGTTGATTATCAACCTCACATGAATCACTTTGCCAAGTTTGAGCACATGGAATCAAATACACTCCCGGCACAGTGTAATTCCGCACAAAACCTTTATTTATATCTCGAAATCTTTATTTATATCTCGTTAATCCAACCTGCATCATTTTTGACAGAGTCTTTGTTTTTTTATATATATATCTAAAGAACTAAACCGGAATTGCATTCAATGCATTTGAAAATATGGTGCGTTATGCATATTGCTACTATCATCTGTGAATAAACTATAGATTGTAAATACGTTTCTGCGAATTTGTTTGAAAACTAGTAACCTGAAAATAATCTATATGGATGATAATGAGCATATGAATAATTGATAAGGTACATATTATTTAGATATGTGATGACTCACCCCGAAAAGGGGGACTTTGCAACAGGACACTTTTCTAGAAACTGATGAAAATAGGCAGCAAAAAATAAAGAAAATAATAAGAATTTCCAGCAGATTTTCTGTTGTAAAATTTGATCGTCTTGATCAATTTCAACAAGTATGGTGTCATTTTAAAGCTTAGAAAATGTTGTAACAGGTGAAATGATAAAATCAAAATTGATATCATCTTCAAAGTCCCCCCTTTTGGGGTGAGCCATCACATATGTACATGTGGAGTATATACATTTGGTCCATGAAATTATTACGGTAATGGAAGGGCAAATATCAGAAAAAACATTGATTTATTAAATAAATAAATCTCCCATACAAGCATGAGACACTAGGTGGTTTGATATAGAAAATGAAGTTATGCACAATTTTTAAGCTTGCAGAGATACTTTGTGAAGGAAGTGTATTTTAGGGGTAGCAGATGGGTACCAGTGCTTCCTCTTGTTTTCACCAGTGAGTTGCAACTTCAGCATTCAGCAGTGCTCCAGCCTTGATGCTGACTTGAGCTCTGTAGGAATTTCTCCAGACATAGTTTTCTGCCTTATCAAAAGCAGTAATTCTGATGTAGGGCTCCCATGGAAAACCAACATCTCTGTGTAATTATTATTTATGCATTGTCTGAAATTTTCTTAAAAACTGATGCTAAAAGATATTAAACATGCGATCACTAGAAGATTTAAAATATATGAAGGTAAAATACATCCAGCAAAAAATGTTTGAAGAGCTGACAAAATTATTTGATCAAGTTAAACAATCGCAACCACGGGATTCTGCATCGGTTCAGCAAATGTTTCCACGATTCTATTTCCACTAATGTAATTCTAATTTCATTAGTTTGAACTTTCTCTATACTTATTTTGGCTATAATTGTTTCACCAATAATATGTTAATTTTAAAATCAAAAGGGTTTTCTTTTATCATTTTGATTGAAAATCGCTTTGATTTTAGAATGATAAAAAAAAGCAATCCATCATAGTAAATGCAATGGTGTTTCAATTTACATTCTCGTAAACTATCAGGGTATAGCTTTCCAATTGATATTTAATGGTCAATTTTTTGTTTGTATTTTTTGGAAAATGTAATTTCCTTAATAGGCCGCGATAATCATACACCTGGTTGCGATGATACATGCTTTGTCATATTGTGAGCTATTTTATAACTATGATGATGATGCACATGTATGTAATTGTATCAATATATTATGCTTATTAAGTTGGTATAGATCATGCTGGGAAAAAGTGGGGAATCTGGTAATCTCATTCCCAGGAAATGTTGGTGTTTGAAGGGAAATTTTGGATAAAAATGGAGAAATACATAAGAAATATGGAGGGAAAATTTGAAATTGGCTTCATATTCCCAGGAAATTTGACAATTTTTTTTGCTAACTTGGTATAGATATCCACCAAAAATACATGACATTAAGAATATAATTATTTTAAGAACAACACCCGAACCACAATTTAGGCGATACACTAAACAAAACTAGGCAAATTGTCAGCACATTTCAAATACATATTTTATTAGATTAAATGTTTATTTTACAGGCTTTCAAAAGCTTTGTGTGAACTTTGCTTGATTTGTTTTCCTGATTTTGATTTCACTTTTGTTATATGAAAAAGTTTCTTTTCGGTATTTCATATTCTTAATTCATCCCCTATTTATTTTGTGAATTTGTCCTGCATTAGGCCAAAAAAAAATTGTTTGGTTTTCAATACTCCTCCATGGACTGCTAGGTCGATCGGCCACTTCAGCCTTCACAACTTCCCCCGCAACATCAATTCAAAACAAACAAATACCTCTTGTAGTGATTTAGGACATCCTAAACATTTTGAGGGTTGAATATCGAAAAAAAGCAAAAATATGACATTGTTTTATGTAGTTTTCGGTAAGTTTTGCATGTTTTTTGAGAGAAATTTTTTTTTTTTAATAAAAAATAGTTTGGGTCGGGCTGAAAAAATAGTTTGGGTCGGTGGAGGGCAACCAAACAATTTTTTTTTTGTGGCCTTATGGGATTCTGACCTATCACATGAGTGGAGACTTATATTGCTTCATTTGATCATATCCTCTTTGGCATGATATCATCTACTTGGTGGTTGGGACTAATACGGGACACCCTTTTGAACTGTAACAATATCCCTGTATGGGCACAACATTAATATAACAAGTTTATTTTTCCTAGTTCACAGGTTATTTGTAATGCCATTGCTTGTTGCAAAATCATTTCCGAAATGAAAATAAACTCCTGGAAGAAGTATATCCTTTCTATGCAAAGCTGAGATACAGTTTCTTTGGTATAATCTGGTGCTACATAGTTGTCAGTCACAGAGCTCTCTATTGAACCAAATTAGAAACTGATATAAGTATTTGTGGATCAATTCACAAAGTTGTCAGTTTTCCTTATATTCTATTTATAGCTTAATAAATGCACATTTCATGTTGCGAGTGAAAAAGGACAAAATCATCAATGCATTCACGGTCAATTTTGATTCGTCCAATAAACCACTTTCGTATGTCCCATAATGCATCTTGAAAGTACCGTAAATACGGGACCTTGTGACGTATCTTGCTCAGTCTACCATATTTGAAGCTCTGCGCATTGCGCACAAGTCGGCTGCGCAAGATACGTCACAAGGTCCCGTATTTGCGGTGCTTTCAAGATGCGTTAAGGGACATACGAAAGTCGTCTATTCGGGAGAGCATTGGATAGGAATCAAAACATACCACATATGAATTTGGTCTCATAAACCGAGCAAACTGGAATGCAAATATATTAACCAAATTCATGCAAGACAGAATTTTTATTATATTTTTAGAATTGAGTATTTGTAAAAAAATAAAGCCTTTTATGGTATCAAAAGTCAAAATTAAAATCAAAACTAGGCTAAAACAATGTTACCAAATATGCTCTAAACACCCTTCATGCAGCCCTTCAGGCACCATACAGAGGGCATTGTGAATTTTCAATCCACTCTGCATACTTCATATCCTTGCTTTCTGATTTGCTTGTTCACTTGCAGAGTGTATGAATGATTTTTATTTCATGATATATCTTGTGGAAATAGTGGTTGTTCTTGAGTTTCACCTATTATGCAATCATCAGACAACATTCTTGTGTCTCATAGCTTTTCAAACATGCTTTTAGACGCTCATCAGACATTTTTTTTTCAAAGAGCAACACATTTATGCTGATTGCTGAGTGATAAAAATAGTAGGAAAATGATCCCATCCCAAGTTGAGCTTCTTGCTAGACAACTTTGATAGCACAGACTTGTAGCTCATGCTCTATCTATATTTGATAATTATCATGTTTTATCTGTATCAGATAATTATCTGTCCATACCTGATAACTATCACTTATGTCACCTGATAATTATCTTACTTGTCTGCATTTCTTCCTGTTATACATTCCATAATGCTTGGCATGATCATTTCCTTTTTGATCATTTGAATTTAAAGACTTGCATTCTGGGATTGTATAAAAGATAATTGCCAGTAAGTACCTTCAGCATGTTAACTTGGACCCCACTATGATCCTTGTGGAATACCCCATGCCATTTCCTATGTTTTTTGATCAAAAGTGTTTAGTTTCTGTTCTGTTCAGTTTTTACAATTTATTTTTGTGTTTATTTGTCTGAATTGTAGAATGGAAACTGATACAGCTAATCAAATATTGTGATAATTTACCACTGTCATTGAAAACATATATTTTTTTTGACATTTCTTTTTGTTTATTCAATATAGTACTTGTTATTTTTTATTTATAGATTTTTATTTGTTTTTCTCAATTAGAAATAGATTTTTGTATGATATTCTAGGTTCATATAATTAAATAGTCAAAGCAAGATTTTTTTTTTACTATTTTAAATTACCTGATTACCAAACTGCAAGCTTACATAATATTTAAAATTTAAAAAAATAATCTACCAGTATTGTGTACTACTACAGACAAGGGCTCCAATTTCAGAGAGAGTCAAAGAGTCCATCCCGCACAGACCCAAGCAAACAAAAGCACGAAGTCCATTTAAGATTCTCATGAACTGTAGAATATTTTATGCAAATTGAATAGAAAGAGTTCAAAGACTCTCTCAAAGAAAATCCAAATGGACTTTCTATAACTCCCTGACAGACTGTTTTATTTTTATTGATAGCTCAGTAGAATTCAATTAATGACACATGTATTCTATATCATTGTTGTAGTAACTGCACAACAAAATTCCTATATTGCCTGCCAATACAATGGAACAGTCACTGTACAGTTTGTATCTCCGAAGCAACACAGCTGCTGACTCAATGTAGTAACTTTGTCATACCAGTGCAGTGCAGTAACAGTAGAGTTACTGGTGTAGTAGCTGTACTATGACATACTGTAACAATATCTGGGAGCGTGGCCGAGCGGTTAGAGCACGGGTCTCATGATACAGAGTTTGTGGGTTCGAGCCCCGGGCCTGGCGGTTTTTGTCTCCTTGTTTCCATGTGAGAAACTTTACTCTATTGCTCCGTGGTTCAGAAGTCATGTTAAGCCATTGGTCCCCTGTATGAATAGACTGCTTCATGGGGTATGCATGCATGTCATGCAAGTACAATGTATATTGATTGATTTATTGATTGATTGTAGGCATACTGTGCAGTAACTGAACCATTGTGGGTACAATCGCCAGGTAATAGGGAATTTTACTGTGTAAATTTACAATTGATTCATATGTATTACCAGATCTTCCCATAGTACATAATGATCCCATGTTTTTTCTGTGCTTTGCATCATTGTTTGCATGTATACCCTGCCTGCTTGTTAGCTATCACAGTATTGCTTGCATTTTGTCTTGTTTCCTTTGTACAGTCGGAACAACAGATACCTTAGTTTTGATGGTCGTATTCCCTCCTCACCCTCAAGTCTACGGTTAGTTGCATTTACGTCTATTCATTGTTCAATTAGGGCAGTTTTTAAGACAAATGTTGCTGCTGAACATCTCAAGTTGAAGGGAAAAAGTAGAAAGTTTACCATAACAGGATGTCGTGGGGTCATTATAATAGGAGTACTAGTACAAGCTAGGTTGAGACAGACATTGTCTAAAGCAATCAAAACATTTATATCCTTCCTAAGTGTAATCAATTATGATGAACCCGCGCTCATTGGGTCATAGCAGTTATGAAAAGATATGTTTTCAGACTGGTCTCAATTGTCTTGAAAAGTAAATTCCAATGAGAAAACTCACTTGTTTTCAGAGGAAGAGAGCAATATGAATTGTTGAATCTGTGTGCAAAACAATTGAGATTTCGTCATATGAGTGCAAGAAAGTTGTATCCGCAGTGCCTGCCACACGTGATATTTAACTCTTAGAGTGCCGATGGCAAAAGTTTAGTGTTTTCATTGATAGCTGCTTCTTGTAAAATTTGATTGTTTCCCTGATTGACACATTTTTCTGAAGATTTACTATTTGTATACATGATCTGCTTGCAGAATTGATAAGTTTATTCATTAGAAGCAATGAAAGTTTTGAAAAAAATGGATGTTTTTGTGATTGGTTATGCATTTAAAACTTGACATTTCAAAAATGTTGCTATAAGGCAGCTATTAATGAAATCATGTGATTGGTGCAATTTGCACCATTTGGCGCTTAAAGGGTTAATTAACTCCTTGTCACTAGAATGCAAAAGAACCCTCATAATTCATCTCCCATATGTCAGTGGCTTTTGAAATGGTTCTTCTCTTCAGGTGACACAGTCAGCTGAAGAACCATTTCAATAGCCACTGACCCAAGACCGCAAATTATACAGTGTGCAACGGAGATTAATGAAAAATGGCAGCTATAATTGCAGATATGACTTTCTTGCACTCACATGACGATTTCTCATGGGGATTGATGCTGCTTTCATACTAATGTCGCTTTGCAGCTTTGTCGCTGCATGACGAATATTTTTTGCAAAAACTTGCCGCTACCGGTTGTCGTAGCGGCAAAGCTACATGTCGCTGAGGTAATCGATATCGGCAAAATTTTGTCGCACGACAAGAATTTTGAGTTGAAATGAATTCAACTTTGGGAGCGACATGAAGCGGCAAAGCAGCAAAGAGACAAAACTGCAAAGCTACAAAAGTGTGAAAGGAAGCAAGCGACATAGCTACAAAGCTGCAAAGCGACAATAAGTATGAAAGCAGCATTACTTACAAAATTCTACAGTATTTTCATTTTTTAAGTTTCCCTGCGTACTGCATCCTTCAACTCGAGCGTAAGCGATCACCGGCGCTTCACAAGCACAGGAATTATACCAATTACACGCTGTAAATACGTACGACTTTCATGCAAACCACCATAGCAACAAGCGTTGTTCTCCAAAAAACCCGCGAACGGCGAAACTTAATTATTTAAAAATACTGTAAATGTGATCTCTGTTCTGTATATTATTTTGCTTCTGTAAAAACAGAAGTCATAATTGCTTCAAAACATATCACTTTATAGAACTTTTTGGAAAGTCATTATAATTAGTCTGATTTTTATGTAACAAAATTAATATGCCATAGTAAGTCAGCATTTTGGCCGAAAAATACTGTTTTTACTAGGTTGTTGATTAACATGCTGTTTTTATACAGCCTTTATCAGAGGTTGTAGCTATCATAATCAATGTTTCTGCATTGTTAGAATATGAATGAAATTTCAAGCAACATTTGTCTTAAATCCTCCCTGATTTCATTACATCTAGCTTAAGTCAATTGCATGCTTGAATGCTTTCATTTCAGACCTTTATTAGTTAAGTAGTTCATTTTTGATCCTCATTAGATGTATAGATATGTTATATTTGGTTAAAGTCCTATATTGAATATGTGATGTATTTTAAGCTAAATATTATATATATAACTTGTAAATGAATATCTTCAAACTTCTTGATAATGTATTGTTTGATGTGTTGGATTATCATTGTTCATATTTATATGCTCAAAGTTCAGCTTGCCATGCATTTAGCAATATTAACAAATCGATTTTGACAATTTCTGAACAGAAATGGGATCTCAACGTCTAAGAGCGAGGAGGTCTTAAGTCATCATCACCACACCGTGCCAAAGTTACTGTATATGGATGATGCAGGGAGCGACGCTAGTCTAACTGAGAAATCCTATGACCTTGTAACAACACCAGAGAATAATCATCATGACCATGTGGTAAGTTGTAGAAAATCTTTAAGATTCCCCCTCCCCCGAGTGATGAGGTCTTAAGTCATCATCACCACACCGTGCCAAAGTTACTGTATATGGATGATGCAGGGAGCAACGCTAGATTCCCCCTCCCCCGAGTGATTAGGTCTTAAAAGTCATCATCACCACACCGTGCCAAAGCTACTGTACATGGGTGATGCAGGGAGCGATGCTAGTCTAACTAAGAAATCCTATGACATTCTAACAACACCAGAGAATAATCATCATGACCATGTGGTAAGTTGTAGACAATATTTAAGATTCCCCCCCCCCCGAGTGATGAGGTCTTAAGTCATCATCACCACACTGCC
>JXSR01S068891.1:206471-219093 GCA_000969725.1 Ophiothrix spiculata
AGTGATGAGGTCTTAAGTCATCATCACCACACTGTGCCAAAGTTACTGTATATGGCTGATGCAGGGAGCGATGCTAGTCTAACAGAGAAATCCTATGACCTTGTAACAACACCAGAGAATAATCATCATGACCATGTGGTAAGTTGCAGCCAATATTTAAAAATGTCCTTAGTGACAACCCCCCAGTTTTATGGGCCTGACTGACCTAGATTTTTTATTATTTTGGCTTAGCTTTTGTGGTTTTAATAAAATGTGAAATCCGATGGGGGTTTTTGTGTGTGATTTTGTTTGTAGATGTTGTGATTTGTTTGTGATTTTATAGCTATTTTGTTATAAATTTTAACTCCCACAAAAGGGTTAAATGCGCCCACCTACCTTGTCTTTTATTTTGTTGCCCTATACCTTTGGTTGCCTTATGACATCATCATACATTGGTACACCTATTGCCTGAGCTGGCATGAGATGGACTTCCAAATCCTGTCATCTTTTGCTGTTACTGTAAAGCCAATATTTTCTCGAACGGCCAATTTTAAACCATTTCGCGCGTTTTAATTTTTTGCGCAATTTCCTTTGCAACAAATACACATTAATTTCCGCGGTACATTTATTTTCGCGCTTTTTTCATTTTGCGCGATAAATGTAGAAATTTTATATTTCTTATTTTAGGGAATCCCCAGACCCTTGCACTATAGACCCCAAAAATGCTTTGAACCAAAGTCTGTAGCCTTGCTTTGGTTTCATGTCCAAATTTTCTGGCACCCATGGATCCCTTCCTGATGATTTTATTGATTGTGTACCTATCATAACCAGTTTATCCAGTAGTCTTTGTGTGATAGAAGGAAGTCAAAATGTTTTAAAAATCCCAAATCGCAACAAATATATCAATTAAAACACGGTAATTGAGTTTTGGACAAGGAAGTCCATATGTTTTCGAGAGATGTTAGATACAGCACTAAAGTATCAGAATGTTATCACAGCCATTGCAAATATTAGTTATAAGCATGTTATTGTTGCTGGTTTATTTCATATTTGTTGTTATTTTGCAGCCTAATGGGATTTCATCAGGGGAAGACAACCTGGTTATGATACGAATCAGACCAGATGAGAGGGGGCGCTTCGGTTTCAACGTAACTGGTGGCACCGACGTCAATTCACCTATTATTGTATCGAGAGTAGCTGCTGATACACCTGTGAGTATAGCATACAAATGTGACCTACTACCACAAACCCCCAGTAATGTAAGCTCTAGTCAATTTTGTTTTATTTTATGTTCAAATAGGACATTTCTTTTTAAAATGTTACTTTTTCAGGTTCTTATAATTCCCATAAGCGGAGTTATGATTCTTTGAAGCATGAATTAGTACACAGACTTATTTCACTGAATAAACACATTTGTCAGAAATCTGTGTGATAATGTCTTGTATCAAGTTCGCCTTATGCTGCTTTCATACTTATGTCGCTTTGTAACTTTGTAGCTCTGTCGCTTTGTTCGTTTCACACTTTTGTAGCTTTGCAGATTTGCCGCTTCATTTACGCTCTGAAAGTTGAATTCATTTCAACTTGAAAAATCTTTAATATGTCAAAATGTTTAACCAATGTCTCACGACTTACTTGTCTTAGCTGTGTCGTGCAACAAAATTTTGCCCATATCGATTATCTGAGCGACATGTAGCTTTACCGCTACGACAACCGGAAGCGACAAGTTTTTGCAAAAAAATATATGTCATGCAGCGACAAAGCTACAAAACTGTATGGGTATGAAAGCTGCTTTCATACCCATAAAGCTGACTAAATTGTAAATGACTATGACTTTATTCGTCAGGGACTTTTAACAAACAGTGTAGGGGGATGTGCTGATGCAAAAAGTATGGGGTGCTGAAAAGAGAAAGTCCCTAGAAAAAGAGGGATGGGGGATGGGCTGACAATTTCACACTGTACATTTTGCATCAATCAAGGTCCCCCCTTCTTGTTGTGAATGGTACCTTGGTTGCACAATTTAAGTACATTAATGTTGTGTCAAATAATTGCATCATTATTATCTCCATTTCAGGCTGACAAGTGTATCCCAAGGTTAAACGAAGGTGACCAGATCTTATTACTGAATGGTAGAGATGCCTCACAATTTACAAACGATCAAATTGTCTCAGCGATTCGCTCGTTAGGGGATGCAAGAGGGACCAAAGAATTAGTGCTCACAGTTAGACCAAATGGTAAGTACACCGCAGTGCTTGCATCAATTGTTCAGTTTATTCAGATGACCGAGTCAAAGCATTGTACTGAATCTATTTTTGTTTTTACTTTAACCACCTTTTAACCCCATGCAACGTTAACAAAGGGTTCGACTTTTCCAATGCATAATTCATATACCTTATGAATCGGTGAACACATATGAAGGGTTTTCATGTCTTTGTGAAGTCCAGCTATAGTTACAAGCTAAACCCTTGGCCTTTGTAGCTATGATGCATCGTAAATGTTAGTGAAATCAACCCCTGATAATATTGGAAAATCAAATGAGAGACCATTGTCTTTAAAATACCGTTAGATTATGAAGTAGTATATATTATTGCATGTTTATATATTCACAGTATATGTTGGGGAAGAAGTAGAAGATGAACCCATTTTCCAGTATATTCCAGAAAGCCCAAGAGTGCCAAACGGTGTGCCAGATAACAATGCATTAGCGGAGTCTATCATGCTGCTACAAGAAGGCTTAGAATCTGGCACAGTCTTACAACAATTTGAGGTAAGTCTTATGGTATATTGTGCCTAATATTGATGTGACAAATGATGCAATAGTTAAGAGTCTAATGTGTTCATTATTTACACAATAATTATTCCAAAGTCTTACCAATTAACTTATAGCTGTAGTAGGTCCCAATGGTTCAAGTACTGTGTCCAAAAATCCAAGAAAGAAAAGAGTATATATATATAAATAAATCAAACCATAATATAATTTTAATTATGTGAAATTATGCCATAGTAAGTTGTAATACTTTTAGCCCATTTTCTTTGACAAGTATATAGAAACATGCATGGTTTTGCTTGTAGTCAGACAATAAATAAATCCAAGGTTATGCAATGATATAATATGATTTATGGCTGTGTTACATCAATGAATAGATATTATGTGGATCCACATTACTCATTCTTTTGAATCTTTTCCAACAACGCATCAAAAAGAAAAAAAAAAGAAAAAGACCAAGTCATAAATTATTATAGACAATAAGATTTTATTGTATATGTATATTAAGGGTTTCCAACAAATTTACCACACGGACCAAATTTAATTTACAAAATTCATGCTAGTGGGTCGAAGACTAAATTTAGTATGCTTTCTGTATATCTTGATCAAACATAATCAGTTTGGCTGAATTTAGTCTCTGATCTGCATCTTGACAATCCCTTTATCATATGGAAAGTAGAAGATGTTTTGTTGACTTATACAAATAGTATAGACTTCTGACAAATTTAAAGGAATATTGAAGATGTTTATATAATGTACTGTTTTCAAGTTTTGAATTAGACATGTTGAAGTTATGTATTATATTATTTTTTTTTTACACATTTTTACAAAAATAAAATTGGCATATAATCTCAAGTTATAAAAGACTAATAAGATACAGCTCCCATATTTTAGAAGAATTTCAGTCAATTTTGATTGGTGAATTGGTCTACGCAGAATTGTATAGACAAGTATTGCAATGAAAATCTCTGCATTTTAGAGAAATTACAAATATTAAATAATTGACAGAGGGACTACATGGCTTAACAGGCTAATTAGTTGGCTGAGCACTTTACCATTTTGATGGTTTCAACTCTATGTATTTGGATTATATCAGAGAAATTAATCATAACTATGATAGGATATTGTCGTGTTTATATCAAAAAGGAAGTTGAATCTGAGTGGAAAGATAAGTCATTATGTATGACAAAACTTGTAAATGTCTGGGCCTAGAAAAGTGCACCTGTTTTAAACGAATAAATTGAGTCTTGAGTGAAGTTACACATCATTTATTGTGACAAATTGTATGTCAGAGTTTATGGGTACCTTTTTCAATGAGGTTTTCTTTTAAATTATGACTTGTTAAGTATGACAAACTTTAACTTGTCTACCCATAGAAATGTGCTTTCAAAAACAGTGAGTTGAATTTAAGCAAAGTGATACTTAATTAACAATGAAGAAATTGACATTTTTGAATGTAAGAAAACAAATCCTGAGTATTCCATGTAACACAGAATTCTTACAATGTGTCTCTCTATCGGAAAGGTCACCCGTCTCCCACCCTTTAACCCTTCAACTCCGATACGATGCCTGAGCGTTTCTTGTAAATAAAGAAATACTTAAAAATTAATGCACTTTATGTTTATGTATCTTCAATATGAAGAACATAATACCTGAAAATTTGTACCATTTTAAAGCTTACACTTTGCTCTATAATTTGAGCAATAGTAATGTTGCATAGCTATTATTTTGTGGTATTTATGATCATGTAAACATAGGCAGTGCAATCCAAAAAGTGAAACTAGAACATTAATTCAGAGCTGAAAGGGTTAAGCTTATTGTTCTTGGGCCAATTTGTTGATTTCAATTCAAAGTTGGCCAAGTGTCTGAGCCAGGGCTGAAAAATTCAAATTCTTTTCTGTATATTTTGTAGACGATCTTCTTAGCCAAAGCTTTCAAAGAACTTGGCTAACATGCCACATGCCACAGCGATACTGCGCCTGATTAACCAAATGCGTAAAGCGTGCATTGCAATTTGAGTATGCAAAATAGGTGTAATATTTTTTTTTAATTTTTAGTACTTATAAAAAAAAAATTGTTATCCTGCAGGCATTTTTAGTGGGAACAAGGCCGATTGCACTACATTTCTTCAATTTCTGTTATTTACAGCATTAAAATAAGGGTACAAAGGACGGCCTGTATTTGCACTCTCAGTTAGAGAAAAGGCTGTACAGATCATTGTATTTGATATGTCTAACTGTAGACAAATGTAGAAAAGGTCGGCAGTGATTTTGCATTACTCACCATTTTATTTCCTGTGCTTTTGAATGTTTTGCAGCAATTGTATAGGAAGAAACCAGGAATGACTATGAATGCATGCAGGGAACCTCAAAACATTGCCAAGAATAGATATAGAGATATCGCTCCATGTAAGTATATGGGGACTTCAAACCAGACACGCCTTTCATTTGGACGCAGTATTTTAACTTTAATGAAACCAAAAGTCATTTGTGCCTTCGCACCAATATAAGCATCATTATATTATAGAACTAGTTTGTTGTTGCTTAATAACTCAAAAGTTACTGTTAAAAAGCTTCATTAAACAAATGTTTTGTGGACATTGTGAAATTGTTCTGAAATGGAGTTTTTTAAATGGTCAGAAAGTCTGTCCCATAATTAGGAACTTGCATTAACATTATACATGACAATCAATATTAATAATTACTTCAAAATTCTCATGAAATGAAATTTCAAATCTAGATCAAAATAATGCTGGGAAGGAATACAAAGCAATCTATTTCAGGATCATGTGGGGCTTTGTTTTAGTGGTATATGGTATAATGATAATTTGCATAATTTTGGTTCGAGGGACTAAAACACGTTCAATATTTCACCAATCATGACATAATTTATTGCAGTGATTTAGATGTGAACTACTGATAGTTGGAATAGTGAATTGAATAGATTTCTATTCATTAATCTTCCACAAATCATTATTTAAAACACAAATGACGTCACAGCTATTATATTCCACGGCTCCCCCGTTGTGGAGAATGGAATGTCCTACAAAAACTTGGGAGCAAGTCTAATACTTCATTTTATGAGACTCTATGAGTGGTGCTCAGGCAAATTGAGCGGAAAGTCACAATTTTCAAAATTGAGTTTATGACATTTTGATTCTCTATAATCTCAGCTTTTGAATGATATATAATATGTCATACTTTCTTTCTGCAATTTTCATTAAGAGATCAAAATACAAGGGAGTCCACTCAAAATTTGGCAGAAAAAATTGTCGCAAATCGATTTTATAGTTACTGATTACTATAGTGTATAATAGCAAAACACGATCAATTACCCGTGAATAAGTGCACTTCCTGGCATAATTGATCTTCAAAACTTGAGGCACATGTTAACACTTCTGCATTAATGCGTTTAATGTCAAAAACCGAAATTTGATCTTTTCACCATATTTTTACTTTAGCAGCCATTTTGAATCGCAACTTTCCGCTCATTTTTGCCAGAGCACCACTCATATAAAATCAGAATCAGAAATAAGTGTGTAGAATTAGATATGCTGACATACATTGATGAATATCATTGCTACTGGTTAAAGATTTTCAAGTGCATCATAAAAGGGAGATTTCCCTATCAGCTGGGTAGCATATATGAACCCTGCTTTCAAATCAATGTGCCTGCCAGCATGGCTGGAAGTATTAATTATTGAAATGGAAAATAACATCCATATGCCGTACAACAACAATGTGTCAATGTTTAATTTTCCAGATGATGACACGAGAGTGGTATTAAAACAAACAGAGAATGGTGATTATATCAATGCAAATTTGATCAAGGTAAGCTTACTTAATAATAGCTGAAAGATCACTTTCATTTTTTTTATGTTAAAGGTAGCATTAGGTATGCCAGGTATCTTTTGTTTTCAACATTTCCAATTTGTTAAAACAAAATTGCAAAAAAAAATTAAAATAAAAAGTCAAGTCAAAACATATAAAGCACTAGATCAATACATCCATCAAACCATCAAATCACCCTAACATGTTAACATTTACATTCATGATAAATTGAATTAGAAAAAAATGTATAAAGAATTTGCATTTTACCCAACTTGTGAAAAGTAAATATATTATCCAGTATTTCTAGTAACAATAGTAACAGTTTACTTCAGCATTGAACATGAAGCAACCCAGAGAGATATTTTTTCTGAAAATGTGGTTTATCTTTTTTTTTTTAGATGTTTTTAGAACAGTGAAATTAAAGTTAATCTACTACGAACATTTCAAAATGTTCCTTTGAGAAACTTTTTAACAGGTTTTATTGTGAACTTGTTTCGATACAACATTTGATTTAAGCAGTCTTGAGTTTCCATAATCCTGTAGAGCTATAGCCACTCTTTTAAAGTTGACTTTCATGGCATAAGTGACATTTCACAACCCTGTAGAATAAGTTCAATATTATGACAAAAGTGACATTTTGAAAAATAATGAAATAAAAAGTGATTGATTTGCTTTCGTTTGAAAATAATAATGCAATCTATCATTGACAAAATAACAAAAGTTGAGGAAGTTTGTGTTCCAGATTTCCAATTGTCTCGACTCATAATAGAGAGTTGAATTGGTTTTCAACTTTTGGTTGTGAAAATATATATGAGAAGATTCATAATTAATGTATTATTGTATGTCAGATCAAATGCATACTGTAATATGCTCAAACAAAAAAGGCTCTGATAAGTTGAGCACCCTCAAAAGGCTTTTTGTGTTGGGTCTACTTTTCAAAATGTTTTCAATTGATACAAAATCAAACCAAAAAGCAACAAAACGTGTCAGAACTAAACCTGAATTATTTACTATGCATTTGATTGAAATTATATTTTGATGCTGCCAAAGAAGTAAACAGTGAAATGTGAGTTGTATTTTTGTTAAGGCATGTTCACACTATTTGAGTCAATTCTGTAAGCCTGGCCCTTTAAATTCGCTGTCAAAGTGACGTCATAATCAGACTCCATTACCCCGGCAATCATCCACGCATATATGGGGCTCATTGCATCAATTTGAATTACCCTTGGTAATTGCAGTCGTATTTACAATAACCCAAATTAGGTCAGATCATCTCCCATATACTTGACCAGCGAAGCGTTTTACTTCAAAGATTTTGTTGGGAAAGACTATGCAACCCACTGTGAGCTGTGTGTATAGTTTGAATGATTGCCGGGTTGCCCCTGATTAACACATAATCATTTTGACAGATTTCATCTCTAGCTCTTTTTGCTTTCTCATCTTTCTCTGATGAAAATGTTTAGACTTGGTCAAGTTCAAGTACAAATTGATTAAAATTTTTGGAATAGGAATTAATAAATCTTGGAAGAGAATTTTTTTTTTTATATCAAAGCTTTAAAAAGGTTGCACACATTTGTAGAAATTTTTTTTTAGATGAATCCATCATAATCAAATTTGTTATTCCAAGGAACTGATTAAGCTACCAAATGCTAACAGTTGAAAATCAGTCGAATAATTTCCTTTTTTTACATTAGTTGACAGCTTTTAAAAGTAAAATTTGTTTTTTTAATTTGAAAGTTTAATATAGAACTTGTTTTTATGTTGTTGTTTTTACAGATGTCAATACCAAAATCCAAAATAGAGAATCATTACGTAGCAGCCCAGGGTCCATTACCGAACACATGCTCCGATTTCTGGTACATGGTTTGGGAGCAACAATCAACACTCATAGTTATGTTAACAACCAATGTGGAGAGGGGAAGGGTAAGTTTTGCACAACATTTTTGATGACTGAAAAATTGGGATATTTGGGAAGTGGGCTGTCAGGGAATTTTAACATACATGCAGCTTTCAGTTTTGGTGCTTTGTTGCTCTCCTGTGTCAAATGTATGTTAAAGGATAGTATGTCTGAAAGTATTGAAAGTAAACATGAACAGGCTAAAATGATTTTGTATAACAGTGTCCCATTATGAAAGTTAATAAACCACAATGTACGTTTCTGTTTCAGTATTGAGATTGTTTTATTATATACTTTTAAAATAGCATTGCTTCAATTGCACAAGATTGGGCTCCAATCCACTCGCATATATATTTGATACATACATGCAGTATACTGTATAAATATGTACAGTATTTTATATTATGCTTGCCCTCAACTAACAGACTCTAATTTTGGAAATCAGTAAAAGGTTTTGCTTCTTTCCTTTTCAATTTTTTGCATTTTGAAGATGTAAAAAAAAATTATTTTAGAGTTGGTGTTGAATATTTTAGTTGTTTTGTAATGTATGTTGATTCATTTTGACACCAAAATCACCTTATTATTGTTATATTCTGAGCCTTTTCTACACATACAGACACATACAGTGAAGTTTGCTAGTAAATTTAAAAAGAAAAAAGAAAAGGGAAAATAAGTCCGGACCAACCATCCCAAATTTTCAAGTTCAGTTGAGGGCAAACAAAACAATTTATTTTTTGGCCTAATGGTATTAATTGTCAATTGTGTATGTTTTATTTTGTGTGCAGGTGAAATGTCACAGATACTGGCCTGAATTAGGACAGAAAATTATCTACCCACCAATTTTAGAGGTCACATGTGTATCCTGTGAAGAGACTGCCTCATTTGCATATAGGGATTTTATTGTTACGCATACAAAGGTGAGCACTTTTTTTATTTGGTTTAAAAATTTCATTTTGCATTTTATTTGAAAGAGGTGTAAATAAGGGTTTACATTATTTTTTCCAGTTTGGCCCATCCATAAATTGAACTTGATTCAAAATCTAACAATAAAATGTTAGCGACTGGGGATATAAATACAATGAAGTATGGAAGTTGTCTGATTCAGTTATGCAGGCGTCAGTTTAAAGCTTGGACCCACCCTCCTCAAGCGCTCGCCACTCTTGACCTGTGGTCATTTATTTGCAAGGTCAAGATTCACCATTACTTCACTTGTTTCACAGAAAATATAGGCAAAGCGTCACCCAAATGCCAAATGTGCTAGTCAAAACATCACTCCTTTATTTTTTCATAGTTGAAGCTTCACTTTCAACTTTTGTCAGATAGGTCAAGCTTCACACACATTTCAGCATTCAACTTTTGTTGGATAGGTCAAGCTTCACACACGTTTACCTCATAATAATGACAGATGTGTCAAGTTCCGCAACTTATATAAAGCACCTCCTCTATAGTTTTACTGTATGAGAGCAATGCAAAAGGTCTCCTACTTATTAGTGATAATCAAGTAAATAGGTACCGTACCACTCATAACTTTTATTAACACACCATTGAGACAACTATCTTATCATTTCAAAAAAACTTCTTTATTATTTCAATAGTCTTTTACCACAATCATGTAAGAACCACCAGGAATCAAAATATTGAACTTCAACTCATAGTCCACTACTCTTTACATACCTATACCCATCAATTTTATATTCTAGTGCCCCCCCCCCCCCCCCACTGGGTTTTTTTCTACGAAATTATGAATGGAATGATGTCATTCTTTTTATTGGAAAAACCGGCCCGGTCGCAGACAACGTTGAAAGCACACTGGTACCATGCCTCTTTGCGCTCTCACCACTCTACACTGTGGTGAGACCGGCAGAGTCTTTGAAGATCGAGGAAACCAGCATACCTTGTCGACCTTTGCACTCAAGGAAAATCATGAACAATAATAATTATTATTGTCAATGGTACATGAATTATGAAAGCTGACTGGTCGCACATGGAATTCGACACTTGTTTCGACGATGTGTACTCTGATAACGTGGAGTATTTGACACCACTTCACCCCAAAATAAAAAAGCAATCGTTACTGCTTCGCATCCTAATTCCAAATGCAAGATAACGCTTCACTCGATATAGTACAAATGCATGTCAGAACTTCACTTCAAAAAAAAAGTGACCTGAAACATTGGCGTCGATCATGCTCGAGGCTTGAGGAGGGTAGGTTCAAGCTTCAAAGTGACGCTTGCATTAATGTTGGCTTATTTTATTGATTTTCAGTTGTGGGAATCTTGTTCATTGCCGTCATTTTTCGAAATTTTGGAAAATTAGGGCCTATCAGAATTACCAAAGGACCCCGAGTAGTGTTCCAGCTAAGGCTGTATGGGGCATCATTTTTGCAGGAGCTGGAAAAATTGATGCAACAGGTTTCTAAAAATGTGTTCAAAAACCCTGGAGGGAACACTGACCCCAAGCACTTTTTACAATGAATATGGTTATCATGAACTTTCAATATCCAAGCAATGACTTACATATCTGTTTTCAATGTAAATCCTTCATTTACGTAACGTTGATTTGTTTTCAGACGCGAGAGCAGCGGAAAGTATTACAGATGCAGTACATCGCGTGGCCTGACCACGGCGTGCCTGATGATCCTTCAGACTTCCTAGACTTTGTCTTCAGAGTTAGGCAAAACAGAGTAGGGGTGGATTTCTCAACTATTGTACATTGCAGGTTGGTCTGTTTTATATTTTTGTCACCATTTGAAAATGTTCATGTAAATAATCACAAAAATAGCTAAAAATGCATTATCAAATATATTTCGATTTTTATTCAATCAGCAAACGCTTCATTGGATGCTTGTTATTTTTGCTTACAATAATACATGCGTAATCTAACAAAAATAGAAGACAACAATATTGCTGATTTTAGCAATAGACCCTTGAATTCCCAACCCAATTTTCACCATTGATTAGCCACCGGCGTCATAATTTCATACCAATTTGAGCCCCTACTCTGTGATGGAGTGAGACTTTATTAATCTAGTGTCAGATTTCGTATTGGATGTACTAAAAAGAGCTCAGTTCGATTGCTTGAACTGTTTTTTACACTGTGTAGATTTGGGTACTTTTTCTCACAAGCAAAATTTAACATCTTTGACACGTTTTGTTTTGTTTGTTTGTTTGTTTTTTATTCAGACTTGCAATGAAAATAGGAAAACAATATAGATAGCAAGAAAAAATACAATATACATAGCAGCAATTAAATAACAAGCATTATAAACATATCCATCCCAAACTGGAATGACGCACCACAAACACAAAAAAGTTGCACGGCAAGGATAAACCCATAAAAGTCTGGCCACATGTGCAGGCTTATTTCCAATGGGGTCCTGTAACAACAGAAAAGTGTCTGTGGAGATACATGTGAAAATGTAATTAATAGTAATCACAGTAAAGTAATAGGCAGCTGCAAAATAAAAAATTGCTCATAAAATGTAACTGAAATTTGAAATTGAAATATCTTCAATGGTGTTCTTTCATATGAAGCTGAAAATTTATTCTGAAAATAAGAGCCTTAAATGCATGTGGATATATACATACAAAATATCTCATGTATCGAAAACAGTGGAGTAGAATCATTGGAGTCTTTGAATACATTCCACTTTCTTTAAATCACTAATTCTGAATTTTTCACCATTTATTTTTCAGTGCCGGTATTGGTAGAACAGGTGTGTTAATAACAATGGAGACGGCTATGTGCTTGATAGAAAGTAACGATCCCGTGTACCCATTAGATATCGTAAGAACAATGAGAGATCAACGAGCTATGCTCATACAGACGCCAGCTCAGTACAGATTTGTGTGTGATGCAATTGTCAGAGTTTATATGGGTAAGTTTTGACTAGCATAAGAAATATTGCCAAGATATGTAATTTGTTGATTATCTTTGTAGGGGAATTGTGATAAGTCAGTACTAATGCCCATATTTTTTAATTCAATTGTTTTTTAACCCTCAACTGGCAATCACTTTCAAATGGTTCAACAAAGGCAGAGTATGCAAAAGAATATTTTTTCTTCAGTTAAACCCCCCCCCCCCCCCCATTCTCTTCCTCCCCGGAGGAAAGATAGGAAGAGCTTGCCCAGGAATTTAATGTGTAACCTTCTG